>JAJLZW010000108.1:0-42409 GCA_030572435.1 Candida labiduridarum | reverse complement strand
CACTATAGGTTTGTTTCCATTGCGTGATGATGTTGATGATGGCGCAAGTGGTGGAATGGCAGTCGCCTTTCTCTGTTGTTCTGCCTCGGGTGACTTGCTTTTGTTTAGAAGATTTATTGAAAGCTTATCTTTACTGATCGCAGACGCTTTTTTCATTAGCTCTGCATAATTCAATTGTTTCTTAGGAGGTTGTGGCGGTGCCCGTAAGGGCGCTTGCACAGGTGGGTTTCGTTGTGGCGGTTTTTGTTGCAACTGTTGTCTGGGACGTGGACTACCTTTGTTTGTCGTAGTCTTGTTTGTTGTAGTCTTTCTCTGAACAGGCTTTAATCCTCTCTTTTCTCTTTCCGCCCTTTCCTTTGCTTCTTTCTCTAATCGTCGTTTCTCTTTCAATCTGGCAACGACAGGATCTATGGGACGATCAGATGTTGCATGTCGAGGAACATTTCTGGAGCTCAGAGCCCTTGGTTTATCAGTGGCTGTTGGAGTGATTACCTGCTCTACCTTCCCCTTTTTCTCGATTCGTTGGAGTATAGACGAAAGGCCCATGGTGGTTTGAGTTGTTGATTGGTACGGAATGTCTTCTGACTTTAAGCATCGAAGTGATTGGTAAAGAAAAAACAGACACACCAGAATATTGAATCATCGCACGAAACCATACCTGGGTCACGTGGTAACTAATTGACAAATAAACTACAGATAATACAACGGGCAAGCAAGATTACATCTTCTACAAAAATCCTATGTTAAGTTTAGAAAAATTCGTTTTCTCCAGTAGAACTATTCGAGAGGATCATTTGAAGGATGGACAATCCACAAGAACTCGATTTTGCAGGTGGAAAAAAAAGAATGCGAAACAGAGAATCTAGTCTCAAAATTTTCCACCATTTTGTTATTTTCAGACCAAACAACAGGAACTGCCACCACGCCCAATGAAATCAGAATCCCCAGCGACCGAGCAGGTATTGGACTTTTTCAAATCCGAGTATTCCAACTATTTAACAAAGGCAAAGGAGGATAAGGAGGGAGAGAACTATAAGGTTTATCGATCATTGGAATCCCCAAATCAATGGACAAGCAACACCAGCAGCAATAGACAAAGCAATAATAAATACAGCCCCAAAGAGGTGATAAGAAACCGTCACGGAAACAACAATACGTTAGATTTGTTGTTTGAAATTAATCGTTCGGTTTACCAACAAAAGGATAGACAAAATCGGGGATAAGTTCTTGACATATGTTGGTGTGTTGCATCTTTTGTTCTATCGAGTGTATGTAATAAATTTAGGTGATATAATTAAACAAAGACAGTACAGATAATAAAACTAGAATATTTATTCAAAGGAACGTATGTACTACTTATTTAGGACCAATCATTTCTTCTGGTTTGACCCATGCATCGAATTCTTCGGAAGTCAAAACACCCAATTCCAAAGCGGATTCTTTCAAGGTTAAACCTTTCTTGTGAGCATTCTTGGCGACTTTAGAAGCAGAATCGTAACCGATCTTGGAGTTCAAAGCAGTAACCAACATCAATGATTTGTTCATCAAGTCACTAATTCTTCCTTCGTTGGCAACAATACCGTCAACACAATGTTCACGGAAACTCTTAGATCCGTCAGCAATCAATCTGATGGAGCTAAGCAAGTTGCTGATAAGGACTGGTTTGAAAACGTTTAATTCAAATTGACCTGAGGCACCAGCAAAAGTGATAGCAGTGTGGTTACCGAACACTTGAGCAGCAACCATGGTAAGAGCTTCATTTTGGGTTGGGTTAACTTTACCAGGCATGATGGAACTACCTGGTTCGTTTTCTGGTAAGGCCAATTCACCGTAACCACAACGTGGACCAGATCCCAAGTATCTGATATCGTTGGCGATTTTATGCAAACTAACAGCGATGGTGTTAAGAGCACCGGATGCTTCAACAATAGCGTCATGAGCAGCTAAAGCTTCAAACTTGTTTGGTGCAGTTTTGAATGGGTAACCGGTTGCTTTGGCAATTTCATCAGCGATCTTGACATCCCAGCCTTTTTTGGTGTTCAAACCTGTACCAACAGCAGTACCACCTTGAGCTAAGTATAACAAGTTTGGTAAAGCTTTTTCAATTCTTTCAACACCGAAGGTTAATTGTTGTGCATAACCGGAAAATTCTTGTCCCAAAGTCAATGGGGTGGCATCTTGCAAATGGGTACGACCAATCTTAATGATGTCTTTGAATTCTTCGGCTTTGGCTTGTAAGGAATCACGCAAAGCAGTCAATTCTGGAATCAATGATTGGTTGATTTCAGTAACAGCAGCAATGTGCATAACGGTTGGGAAAGTATCGTTAGAAGATTGCGACATGTTACAGTGATCATTTGGATGAACTGGTTTTTTGGAACCCAATTCACCGCCCAAGATTTCGATGGCTCTGTTGGAAATAACCTCGTTAGCGTTCATGTTAGATTGAGTACCAGAACCGGTTTGGAAAACAACCAATGGGAAGTGGTCGTCCAATTTACCTTCGGCAACTTCAGTGGCAGCTTCTTGAATAGCAGCAGATAATTTTGGGTCCAAAGTTCCCAATTCTTCGTTGACTCTAGCTGCGGATCTTTTCAAGACACCGAATGCTCTGACGACTGGAATTGGCATACGGGCAGCTTCACCTCCGATTTTGAAGTTCATTTTTGATCTGGCAGTTTGAGCACCGTAGTATTTGTCACTTGGGACTTCAATTTCACCAAAAGCATCAGATTCAATTCTGATGCTATTGACAGATGAAGTGGCAAAGGATCTCATAGGAATGGATAATTTAGCGTTTCTAGTTAATCTTAACATGCTGTTGTTCTACTTGACGAAAGAACAAAGGTACGAAGAATTCCAACAATTAATGCAGATCGGGACGCTTTTATTGTTTTCTTGTTTTTTTTTTTTTTTTTTCACAATGCATAATGTTCATGGGGTTCGGATTTTTTTCTGCAATTAAGCCGAGAACAAATTGTGATTGGTCGAGAACATGGTTCTGAGTTTACCCCGGAGTTTTTTTTCTTCGTCGATGGTTGCAAATACACGTATGGATATCTATTCTCTATTCTCTATTTACAGTTAACGCGCTGAATTCGTCTAAAGTTGGCCATGGCCAATCCCGTTTCAGGTGGGCTTTTTGATGGTGCTTGATATGTCTCTCAGCAAATTCTCTTGGTAACGAGAGTAACAACGTAAGAAGCAAATCCTTACTTGGTTCAAATCTCAAATCCTCCCACCATTTCATTATTTGGGCAAGTTCGGAAACATACTCGTACCTTATTAATAATTTGACGTACAATCCCCAGAGCCACTCATTTGGCACGAGCCCGAACTGCTTTGTTTTGACATGTTTTTGAAATTCAAGAACAGCGATTTCTGGCTCTGTAAACCCACCCCATTGAATCGATTGCTCACCAAAGTACGCTACTCTTAGTAACGCCCCAAGACAGGTTTTATTAGGAGACAATTGTTTGTCCACGAGCTCTTTCTTGTATATCTGAAACACCTTGTCTGGATTAGTCCTTATGTTGATATCCAAAATCAATCCAACATTTTCGATCGAGGTGGCGGGATACGACCTTAAAAGATCCTCATCCCATGGGAACCTAGGCAATGCACCCTCAAATTTTCCAGCCATTTGAACATACTTTTTAAGAAAATGCTGGCTTGATCTTGAATCCACGCAATCAACCATATTCTGTAATACAAATATATTATCAATTGGACGCACTAGTTCGGTGACAATTTCACTAGTTATATTAACCTTAGAATTCACTAACCGTAGAAGAAGCTTCTTCGCTCTCAGTTCATCAAGCATCCCAAGTTGGTTGAGTTTTCTTATAACGAATAGCCATAGTTTGGATGACATTTCAAATTTCACCACAGCAACGTCCAAAATGTGAGCTAACTCGCTGGAGTTCTTGCAAAGGCAAACCTGGGCAATATGATGAGCCAATAAATCCTTCAGGGATTTATCTCTCTTGATAAACTTCTTTTCCGCTATTCTGAGTAAATTCTCTCCCTTCTCACATGAAACTCTCGAAATGATGATAGTGATTCCCATGAACCCTTTAAACGACAACTCATCAATCAGACTGATATATGAGATCAATAGTTCTTGCGCATAAGCAATCACTGTAGCGTCCATGTCTCTATACTTGGAAGAATAAAGTGCCAAATTCCATATCAACTCATTTATGAATTCGTTTCCCAACTCCACATGAATACCTGTTCTCGAAGATCGGAAAAATTTGAATGACTCAGAAATTATCTCCAGAAGACAAGCTGGTTCAAACATGATACTGTAGTATATTAGATTATCGATAACGTCTTTCAAAATGGAAGTCTGTCCTATTCGTAGTAACGTAAATTGTTTCATGTTCTCAGACCATATCATCTTCTGCAACATGAATTCTTCTCTGAATTGAGGATTTTTCAACATGATATCAAATAAAATAAACGTTGGAGGCAGACTGGTGCAAGAATAACTTTCGCGAATTGATTTCGATCTTATTGAAGATATCCATGAAACCAAATCGTCTATGTTGTATTCTCTGTAAATTTTACTTGACAAATTGTGGAAGCATTTTAAGGGAACTAGTAAATCTTTATAATTGGTATTCGTTATTTTTCCAAGATATTGGGCATCCATTGTGAAATCGGGTCCTTCTCCTAGAAATTCGTGTAGTCGTTTGAAATAAAGTTGAGATTCGGGTGATTTATCTATGATGCAAATTATATGGAACACAACTTGTTCCAACATAAGTTCCAATTTTTCAGGAGACCTTTTCTTGACTATGCTGGTGTTAATTTGAGGATTATTCGTCTTTGACAATACCGCTAAATATTCCATTCTAGGCTGAATCTTTATGGGGTTGTGACTAAATTTCGTTAACTCATTATATAATTTGTTCGGTATTCGTCCTATATGTCTATTTGTGAAAGTCGATGTATTCCTCGAACCCAAAATTAAAAACGGTTTGCACGGTAGGACTGGTCGGCATATATGTAGTAGTTCTAATGCCACCATTTCCCAAACCGTAGTTGTTGTACTATCTGTATAACTCCATCCACATCAATTTTTTTCACCTATATTTTTTTTTTCACAGGTCGCACCAATTGCTTATACCATTTCATTGCTATTTGTGGCCCCGCCATCTTATTACTACAGCATCATGAACCACAATAACCTTAACGCCAATCACAGAGAGCTATTGAGAGAAGTAGAAACTTCGGAATTGTCAAATAGAAGGAAAAGACCAAGATCCAGAAGTAAAAATGAGCCTATCGTCATCGACGATCACGAAGAACAAGAGTCTTCAGATTCTGACGACTTCGAAGACGTGGACTTGGACGTGTTAGAGTCAGATGAGTTTGAAGAAATTGACCTTACGGCGTCTACAATTGCACCAGTCAATAATGAGACGTTGGTAATACCTATTCAGAAAGAAGAATCGACAAAGAGGCAGAGAAATTTGATCAGCAAAGAAGAAAGGCGAAGACGTGTTTTGCTTCATAAAATGTATTTGGTTATGATGGCAATCCATGGAAGCATACGAAATTTGTGGTGCAATAATAAGGAACTCCAGAAACTGTTGCAGTCTGTTTGCATCACACCTCAAATCAAGCAATTGTTTCACAATGACGATCAAACACTGGATCAGATCAAATCGAGACGATTGCTAGATGGGCTCAAGAAGGTCATGACCATATTCCTGGCAAAACTAAGAGTCACATCACAGGGATTAATACGGAAAGATTGGAACGAGCTTGAAATCCCTCAAAGGTCGGATATCGTTGGAAGAAAAACATTCAAGAAGTTGATTTGCAATATACGAGGGAGCAGGGATTTAGGAGCTCAAGGATTCGTTATACTATTGCGTGGATTGGGGTTAAACGCCAGATTGGTCATGTCGATACAGCCTCCTGATTTCGCCAAAATCACCGTAGATAGAAATGGTTCTGACGATCTGAATAAAAGAAGGAAATTACCACCGTCTGTACTTAAAGATTCGGAATATCCTATATTCTGGGTAGAGGTTTGGAACAAGTTTTCACACCAATGGATAAGTATCGATCCAATTGTGAAGAAAATCATAGAGGTATGTCCCAAACGGAAAAAGTCATCATTTGAGCCTCCTTCAACAGACGTACGGAACCAACTTACATATGCATTAACATTTGACAAGTTCGGTAGGGTGAGGGATGTCACGAGAAGGTATTGTTATCAATACAACGCCAGAACAATCAGAAAGAGAATTGAATTCCGGTCAAATGATGACAAATTGTGGTATCAGAAAATTTTGAGGCTTTGTGACCACAAGAAATCAAATAACCTTGCAGATATCTACGAGCAGAAAGAATTCCACGATCGAGATTTGGCAGAGGGAATGCCAAATAACATTCAAGCGTTCAGAAACCACCCACTTTATGCCTTGGAAACTCAACTTCGGCAAGACGAGATAATTTATCCCAAAGACGACACAACTCAATGTGGAACTTTCCGATCTAAAACAACTTCCAGAGTGATTACAGTTTACAAACGATCTAGTGTACATCGCTTACGGTCGGCTAAAGCTTGGGCCATGCGAGGACGGCAGTTGAAAATTGGAGCTATTCCGATGAAACTGAAGGACGAAGACGTTCGTTTGTATGCCGAGTTCCAAACGCAATTGTACTTGGCGCCACCCGTGGTGGATGGGGTAGTTCCAAAAAACCAGTACGGGAATATTGATGTCTACAGAAAGACGATGTTGCCAGAAAACTCTGCCTTGATTGAAAGTTCCGAGCAATGCCTGATGAAGATGCTTCAAAGAGCTGTTAACTTATTGGAGATTGACTATGCCAGAGCGATTGTTGCTTTTGATTTTAAAGGAAGGAAGAAGAAAAATACCGCAACCGCTAGAGAAGGTGGTATAGTTATTGCTAAAGAGTATGAGGAAGCAACGAGGCTAACCATAGAATATTTGTTAGAACAAGAACGGGATGAGAAACGTCTTTCGTCGGAAATAAATGCATTAAATAACTGGAAATATTTTTTATTGAAGTTGAGGTTAGAGGATCGCTTGAATAGAGCCCATGGGGTGATTGGGGACATGAATGAACTAGATGAAGACGATGACGTCATTGATGATGGTGGATTTATAGTACCAGATGAAGGGGGCCTGGTTGCAGACAGCGAAATCGAATCGCTCGATGGGAGTGAAGGTGGGTTTTGTATAGATTCACATGTTCAGGAAATTCCAAAGGAACGGTCAACAAGAAATGATCAGCCCACCTACTACGAAAGCGGAAGTCAAGACAGCGGTCTGTCAGATGCTCAATTGGAAAGTGAATCAGATATCGAATTTGATTACGAAAGTGAGTAGAGAAGCGGAGATATAATAAACAAAAACGCGGTTCTTGACATCGCAATGTGAAGTCAAAACTATAGAATATTACATGACAAGAATCTTTTGAACCAAGCCAAGAGTTTTTTTTTTACGTAAGAGAAGGATGCCATGGAAGTATCTTTGAATCCCGAGACTGTTGTGTGATCTTTATGCGACGTGATTCTTCCAATGTTGATGTTTACTATTTTGTTTGATCGAAAGCTATACCACTGGTTATTATTTTTTTTTTTGCATTTGGAAATTGCTGTGATTATATGTGCGTTCTCTTTGGCTTCAGATACTTCATAAATATAGACGTAACTCCCAAACAAGTGTCATGGAGAGATTCCTGTAGCTGTAGCTATTATAGACTGTGCTTGACCCTTGTTTCCTTATTGTCCCACTCGGAATTCCCGATAGCGCAAGGCGCACCTTTGGCGGAACTTAAACATAACCGCGGCTACGACATGGAGCAATGGAACCACAGGGCAGAATAAGCAAGGGAAGACAATGCACCACATAAAAAGTGTAACACACACAACCGCCCTACATTGCCAAGCGCAAGACGCATTTAATTTATAACACAAGAAGAGAAATTTTTTTGACTTTCCTGTGGATTCGTTCCTTTTGATTCCGTGTGGTGGTTTTTATTTCAGTTTCTGACAAATATAGCAAAATAATATTGAAAAAAAATAACACTTATGCTACTGCATCTCTTCCCAGAACCTAGTTATAAATAATAGAAAAGTTTCCCCCCTTCAGTTCCATTGACAGATTTTTGCTCTTAATCTTTCATGTTGAAGTCGGAATAACATTTTTTCTTATAAATGTCAAACGCAGTAGCTGAAAATGTATTGGGTACTATAGGTACTGTTTTATGGTGTATCCAGCTCATCCCTCAGGTTGTTAAAAATTACAGGACGAAGGACTGTGAAGGTCTACCTCCACTGATGATGTTTTTGTGGGCCGCTAGTGGTGTACCATTTTCAATATATTTTATAGCTATTGATGGGTCCATTCCCTTGAGAATTCAACCACAGTTGTTCACTTTCTTTTGTACAGTTTCCTGGATCCAAACATTGTACTACCCTCCTAAGAATGTGACGCGAACCAGATTGATGGTATATGTTAGTTCGTTTGTTCTCATATCGGTGGGACTAGAGGTGGGACTTATATTATGGTTGAGACCTTTGTACAGAAGGGGAATAGAATGGCCGATGTTGATTATTGGAATCATTGCCTCGGTGTTGTTGGCGGTCGGGTTAATACCTCCATATTTCGAGTTGGCCAAACGTCAAGGCAGGGTTGTTGGTATCAATTTTTTGTTTTTGACCATGGATTCCGGGGGTGCGTTGTTTTCGATGCTAAGTATTTTGGTGGGCACAATGGATATCATGAGCATTGTGTTGTATGCCATAGTGTTGGCTCTCGAATTAGGAATATTCTTGAGTCATTTCATCTGGTGGTTACGAATCGGGCGAAAGGGTGATAACGATTCCCTTGAAGTCGAGAAACAGATGGAAACATCGAGTAAAGAGGAGACCAAGAAAGATGACATTTCAGTATGATGTGCGATGTATGCAATCTATATATACAGACAGTATAGGATAACCACAAGCTAATAGATAAACTGTATTGAATAATAGTGAAAACTCGGTGAGCGCAAAGCGAAGGGCAGACTGGACAAAGAGAAAAAAAAATATATATATACACACATACTGGAAATCAGAAACTAGACGTGGCTCGGCATTCACAAATAGCACAACGAAATGGTATGTGAGGTTAATTAAACATCAACCATTGTCACGTCCAATACTAACATTTGCAGTCCTCGTTTGTTCCTTTGAATTTTTTGGATGACTCACTGTCCAAGAAGGATTTGGAAGAAGAGCATACTAGAGAATTACAAGTTGAACAAGCGTACAAACTATTTCAATCTGCGTTAAGATTCCAGAAGCAGAAACAATACGAATCGGCCTATAAGGTGTATGATGAGTTATTCAAGTTAAACATCATCTCCAATCACTACTATGAGGAAGTGGATTTTATAAGGGGCTTGCAAAATGGATCTCAAAACACCGTTCCTGACGAATTATCACTGACTTCGCCTAACGTGAAATCGTTGAGATATTTAATTTTCAGAAATAGAGGTTTTTTATACTTGGAGATGTTGAAACATAATTCAAATGATTCAACTGAGATGAAGATGAAAGATCTATTCTATCCGTTATTAGATGATTTTTGTATTGCTTTGTTGTACAGCGAGGCAGATGAGAAGCTATTGGAAACATTGTATGAAATATTTATTTACATTGGATCAGCAAAGTTAGCAAGATACACGTTGGAGTACGTTTTGAGCTCACAACAAGAAAGTGAAGACTTGTCAGGGTTGCTTCCGCCCAATAAGTTGGCATTATCGCGATATAAAAAGCTATTGGAAAAGGTTCAACAGGGTAAACCAAATCAGGAACTGCTAGAACATTTACTGTTTTTAGATCCCATAAGGCTAGATATAGTTGCTCAGCAAGAGAAGCTTAACCATACAATAAAGACGACGATCGCCACGCCTTCTCACAAATGGCCTGATTTGATTGATTCGGTTAATCACTACTTGAAGGAAAAGCAAGACGAGAATAAAATAGAAGATATCCACCGTCCAAAGATTAAATCAATTGAGCCATACATTCTAAGTGAGGAACCCATTGATAAGATCAAAGTGATATTTGGCAAAAGGGAACAAGTGGAAACAATACAAGCAGAGCCTGTGGTCAAAGAACAACCTCAAGCTGAGATAGAGGAAAAGAAACCAGACGAAGACAACAGAACCTATCGCTCATCGAAGCGGTTACTACGAAATGATAGCGAACTACCTCCAGTTGAATTGGAAAAGGCCCACTTTAGCCTAATGGATAGTTTCAGATCGAAGCTAGTAGAGGAAATTCCAGATTTTGATCTCATCGAAATTAGCCTGACGTATCTTCATGACAACGACAGTAAACAATACGTCAAGGATTTTTTATATTTGCTCGCCAACTGGAATGACCAATATTCTGCAGCAATATTGAGTTTTGAAAGTGCAAAGTCAGAGGATGATAATTTGAAGTTACTTGAGCTATTGAGTGGATACGGTAGCAACGACGAATCGAAGGACAGGAACGTTCCACCGCTAGGTGAAATTGACGTGAATTTACCAGAATTGCACTACTTAGATCTCAAGGCTTATATTATTGAGCATTTACTAACAAAGATCACTACTACCAAATGGGATGAAAAATTGTACAGTAGATTCACGGAGTGGGTTCTCCAGTTTGAAAGACATTTGTTCAAGAAAGTCGGGATTGAACTGGCGGTGGGAATACTAGAGGTTTTAATTGATGTATCCATTTCTTTGGAAGTACATATCAAGGAATCCATACAGACAAAATTCAACAAGGCATTTGTCAATGGTTTGTGCCAGGATTTGCTCCGGTTGAATGATAAAATTAAACGTTGGGTTAGCTATATTGAAGACCTTCCAACAAAAGATGAAGCAATTTTGTCCCGGTTCAAATGGTGTCAGATCATCAAGGAAAAGGCCGAAACAGAATCCTGGAACGAAAACGTTTTGTTGAAATACAAGTTAGAAAGCTTGGCCACAACAGTAAAGGGGAGGGTTGTATTTCCTAATTATAACAACTTTATTGAGTTGAGCGAATCGAGTATTGGTAACCAATTAATCATGATTTCTGTCCTATCTATATTTTGGAAGATATTTAGTACTGATGCAAAGGAAGACGATAAAGACGCCATTGACCTCCTCGAAAGCATTTTGATGGAATCAGATGAAGAAGAAAACATAGCAATACAGTCAATTAAGAAATTTTTAAAACAAAGTTCAATCGATATGAGATTGAATTTGTGGAAAATTCTTTTGCTGTTCTATTTGCTGAATAATTTAGGAGATAAAGTTGCCACGGGATTCCAAGAATGCCTTTCATTTCTCAATAGCTACTTGCAAAATGATTACAACAATTTAGATGAGGAAACCAGACTAATAACATTGCTGAAAATATTGGGATTTTTTGGAAACAGTATGTCGTTGGTCATTAAACAAATTAAAAAGACTAATTGGAAATTGTCGAAACCAGTTTCAGTAAAAGATTTGAGACTCTTCTTAGAATTGAGTTTATTCCACGAAATTAACGAAGAAGCTAGTTTAATTTCATCCCTGGCCAATTCAGTTAAACCCAGATCTTTAAAATCGTATTGTCATTTGACGAATATGCTTTTGAAATCTATAATATTGGTGCTTGCATGTGTTGAGAAATCTAACCGGAAAATTTTGCACAATTTGATTCAGTTATTCCATGCCCAATTGGGTATGATAGGAATATGTGACGATGAAGATGGTGCTTTCCTAGAAATATCGCAAGAGTATTTGAAACACATACGTGGCACTGAAAAGGATATCTGTCAAATCATCAAATGTAAATATCATTACTCAATCACCATTGATGGCTTTACACCAGTGAATCATGATACAGAGAGACTTGAAGAATTGAACAGAAGGGATTGCCAAGAATTGGCTCAATTTGTTTTTCCGTTGTGTTTTCTGCATGGCAATACAATCAATAATGTTCCTAAACATGATATCAAAATGTTACTTGACGAGATGTATGAAGTTGTGGGGACTCCTTGTTTTGAAAGCAATGAAGTTCTTTCGCGGAACCAGACTTCATTAAAATATTTTCTCGACAACACCAGGTTAACGAAAAGTTTCTTCAAAGATACATTCCATGGATTGGCAGTGCTAGATTTGGAAGATCTCGAACTGGATGCACTTTCGTCCAGTTTGTACTACCTTGAAGGGCTATTGATTTTTTCTGCCTGTAAAGCTCGAAAGAAGAATCTGCAAGGTAGAGGCGTGGATTTAGAGAAGGCGATTTCGTTGTTTCAGTATGACATCATGCATGGCAGTAACAGATTTGAAAGCTGGCTTCTTTTGGGACAAGCTTATGGATATCTTGTTGAGGATGATTTGATTTGGACTTCGGATAAATTGACGGCTCCGGAAAGGAAAATTACCACTGCAAACTTGCAAAGGAAATCATTGATTTGCTATCTAATGGCCATCAACAGATCCACGGATACATCAATAGGTGATCTGATAAAGCCGGTCATTCGGGAGTTGATGTCATCATTTGCAAAAGAAATGTTTAGTGCTATTCAAGAACCGATGGGAATGCATGCGTTCAAAGTACAATCGCAACCAAAGTTCATAAGAAATCAAAATGGTGCATATTTCGAAAGTGTAGCAAAATTTTTTTCGACGGCAAAAGATGTTTGCATGAAGTTGATTCAGCTGTCGTTGCACATTGCAATCAAGTCAAAGTCAAGAGATTGGTCTGATTATTACTATTTGGCAAAGGTGCAAAAGAAGTTGGACAAACCTGCAACTTTGGTGATGGAAACTATGGCGGAATCATGTAATCATGCATACAAATACAGATATACAGATAACCCAGTTGAACCCCATTACAGTTTGGTGTCGATGGCTTATAAGTATGTCAAGAACAGCAAGTTAACAGCACTAGATGCATTGCAGTACTTGAAGAATGATCCCGTTATCAAGCTTCAAGTTGAAGATGAAAAAGATTTCAGAAGATTAGTTATCAAAGCACTCAACACGGTGATTTCTTACGACAGGAAGAATTGGCAACATAAAGCTAAATATAGGTTGGCTCGTATTATGAAAGACGAGTTTGAGAATGTTAAAAGTGCAACTGAGATAATGTCGAGCTTTATTTCCTTAAGAGCAACGAACAAAGCGCTTGTGCTGATCTGGAAACCAGAACCAGAGAGACCGGGGAAGCATTTTGTGTACACATATGAGTATATTCATTTTTTTGTGGAGTTGTTAAAACAAGCCGATGATCTTGGAAATTTACTTCTCATGCTCCCAAAATTGCGTCGTTCGAATTCGGTCATGATAAATTTGTCTACTGCTTGGGAATTGCTTTGCTCGTCTATCTGTCGTGTAATTAGGGAATCATTTGGTATGGCAGACCACTTTGGATTCACCGAGAATATGATCAACACATTGTCGTACCTGGTGTTTAGTGCTAATGTTAAATCGATGGCGGAAACAATGAAGCAAAGGGGTTTACCGGAAGAATTGAAACCGCATTTTTGTTTTTTGCATGCCGTGAATGACATGAAGAAAGCCAATAATGGTTATGGACCAACATCGTTTATTGATGACACACTCGTCACACTTTATTTTAAGATTTATCTATACTATAGTAAAGACATTTCGACTCCAGCCATTGTCGATTCACCAAGTGCTAAAAAGAAGATTGCAAAAAGAGATATTTTCCCACTTACAAATGATATATTGAAGCTATTCAGGACAGAAGTAGATGAGCTCGTGAAACTGGAAAAATATAACGAATTTGTTGCTGATGGGAAGAAGAAGGTTGAGCTTGACAAGAAACAGAAAGATCAAAAGCTTTTGGAGGAAGCACAAGAGGCACTGAACGACATAGAGGTGGTCAAGCAACAAGAGACAGGTCCCCAAGCATCAATTCCGGTTTCGACTCAGACATCTAATAACCAAGAAGTGATTGTAATCGATGGTGACACTTCATCTCAAGAGCAAGAGCCGGCGCAAAGTTTGAAGAGAGAGTTGGGCTTTGGATTAGCAGCCAATAATGAGGCCGGACAACAGCCAAAAAAGATAAAAACGGATCCAGTGATTTATGAGCTAAGTGACTAGATCACTTCGCCTTTTGTTACTATTAAATTTCTGAGGGATAAATCGTATACAATCTTATTTAGTCTTTGGGAATTATATTTCAAACTATCGTATCTTTTTCTTAAAACATCATTTTTTAAGTCTAGTAATTGGAACCCATTCTGAAGCTTGGAAACAATCTGCAGGTTTATTATACTGATGGTGTAATTTGGCGATTTTGCTCCTGTAGAACCCACCGATTCATTTATTACCGTGGTTGTAGTATATTCCACTATAGTGTCAACCAAACGAAGTATGGCTAACAAGTATGATTGGTAGTCGAATTTATCTAATCCCAAGATCTCTGACACCTCATCGGGGTTCATAATAGCCCCAACATCTAGCGACGTAGTGATCATTGGGATCTCGATAGGGTCTTTAATGAAACCATTGGCAATAGCTAAGAAATATCTATTACTGACCAAAACATAAATGGAATCTTCGACAAACTTGTTCAATATTCTTTCCTTTTGGCTTGGTTTGCAATCCAATTCAAGTAATAATTTCTTGAATTTGTCATAATTTTCAAAAATAATTTGTCCGGAAGCCCCTTTTTCAATTATACTATTGCTTAATCTATTGGGACTACAATTGATCCATTCGTTTATGGTTGATTTGTATGGAATGAGTGCTAGATCAAATTGATGCTCGATTTCCTGTAAGGAGGATTTTCGGTTCAAACTTCGATGCGATGTTAGTACGTATTCAGGAGAAAAGAGCTTTGGACTGGTTTAAACCGTGAGCACATACTCTTGCTCGATCTCATCTTTGATATGAGCAAAAAATTGGTCCAACGACATAGTGGAGGTGAGTTTGGGGATTGATGTAAAAATGTCCTTATCAGACGTAGGAAACCCTGGGAGAGGCGAAACGAATTCGAAAAATAAAAAAATTTTCAAGTGTTTTCTGGTGCGAAACGAAATATACCGATCCGCGTCAGTATAGCTCGCCGGTAAGGATAACATTCTCTTGTATACCGAAGTCCTTCACAACTAAATTCAAAACCCACAAAAAAAAAGAGCAAATTCAAATAAGCAATGTCGAAGATCTTATGTCTACCAGGCTATTTGCAAAGTGCAAGTAAATTTGCTGCCAAATCCTCATAACTCAGGACAGCTTTAACCCAGAAATACAACTTTCAATTAAATTACATAGATCCTTGTCATAAAATTGAATCCTGGCGTGACGTGTGCTTTCCAATCGGTCCCACACCAGAAGAATGTGATAGGTACTGGCAAGGTATAGCTACAAGGTTTAACAATGTTCGTTGGTTCGAACGTAGGGAACTAGGTATACATGTTGGTTTGGAAGAAAGTGTTCAACATTTGGTCAACCATATTAGAGAACATGGTCCTTATGATGGTATCATTGGATTTGGACAAGATGCTGTCATGGCAGAATTTATAACCAACTCAATAAGAAGGTTGTTGCCTTCTCACCCGGATTTCAAGGTGAGTTTGTTCATTTCGGGATACTATTTAACTGAAGCTGCGTATGGAGAGAATTCTGTAGCACATAGAAAAGAACTTGATCTTCTCACTGATTTGGAAGAATACAAGAAACAAATCAAGATTTCACCTGATGCAGAACAATACTCCATTCCTCCTGATGATTTACCCACTAAGATTTTGATGGTGTATGGAGAACGTGACAATGTTCTGTATCGAATCAGAACGAAATACGTGGGGTCTTTCTACAAATCTCCACAATTTTTTACACATGAAGATGTACATTACATGCCAAATCATAAAGACATCATCCGACCAATTACCGAAGTGTTTAACAAGGTATCGAATAAAGACCTAGGGATGTAAATAGTATATACACAGTAGATGTACCGTCGTTATTCAACCATGCTCTTGCTTGATCTTGGACTAGATCAAATTGATGTTCGATTTTCTCTAATTACATATTTCGGATAGGTCTGGTGATGGATTTCGAAATGCCCTTATCAGACTTACCGCGAGAAAAAAAACAAAAACCTATTCCTTTTCTGGTGCGAAACGAATTACATCTAAGGTCAGTATCCTTCAATGTTCATGTTATTTTCTACGAACAAATTCAAAAACCACAGAAAATAGAACAGATCCAAGTGAGCTATGCCGAAGAAAATCTTATGCTTACCAGGATATTTACAAAATGGAGCCACATTTGCTGCCAAATCCTCAGGAATTAGAAAAATCTTAACCAAGAAATTGAACCTTGAATTAGAGTACTTGGATCCATGTCATAAAATTGAATCTTGGCGTGAATTCTCATTTCCAATCGGTTCCACACCAGAAGAATCTGACAAGAACTGGGAAACTATCGTTGCTAGTGGTAACAATATTCGTTGGTTTGAACATAAAGGACCAGGCGTAAATCTTGGTTTGGAAGAAAGTGTTCAATATTTGGTCAACCATATTAGAGAACATGGTCCTTATGATGGTATCATTGGATTTTCTCAAGGCGCTGCAATGGCTGCATTTATAACCAACACTATTAGAAAGCTTTTGCCTTCCCATCCGGATTTCAAAGTAAGTTTGTTCATATCTGGATTCTTCTTAACTGAACCTGCCTATGGAGAGAATTCATCAGCACGTAGAGAAGAACTTAATGATCTCACTGATTTGGAAGAATACAAGAATCAAATCAAGATTTCCCCCGACGTTCAAAAATACTGTATTCCTCCTGAAGATTTATCCACTAAAGTTTTGATAGTGTATGGTGACAATGACAATATTGTTTCTCCAATCAGAGCCAAATATGTGGGATCTTTTTACAAATCTCCACACATGTTCTCCCACAATGGTGCACATTATGTTCCAAACAAAAAAGACTTTCTTCAGCCTATTGTCAAAGTTTTTGATGACGTGTTGAATGGAAAACCAATGTTGTAAGTGGTATATAGACAGTAAAGGTAGTCAATAGAGAGATACATTTCTTGAAGTCAAGTAGAAAAAAGTATGCCTCAAGCGTAGGGCAAAAAAAAAGGGACAAGGAAAATTCCGATATTGAGCCTGGAATAACTGTAAAGTCCACCGAATGTCGACCGATAGTTACACACCTTCACAAGAACCGGAGGCAAAACGGTTAAAAGCAAACGAGCCAGAGTTTTCTAGAAGACGTACTGAACATTCTCCTGTGCAGCCTTCATCATCCTTTGCCAACCAAGACAAGAAAGCCCCATCGTGGTTGCGTTCAAACCAAAGCGAGATCAATGGGAAGTATGACAAATACGGAGAACGTCCAGCATCACATTCACACGTCAATGATCCAAGAATGAACAGGTTGAAGAGAGCACGTGAACTGCAACAACCACCAGACAGATCTCCACAGCGAGAAGATGAAGAAGAGAGGGGCCGCGAAGTCGAAGCGGGCGACGCTGGGATATCACCATATATTCATTTACAAGTAACAAGTTCTGCCATTGATTCTAGAGATCAGGAGTCGAAATACCAGACATTCCAGAGTAGAATCTCAAACAGAGACTATAGGGACACCAACAGTATTGTGCGAGCCCATTACAATCAAAGAACGCAACAATCCAAACAACAAGGTTCCAGAGTCAACTCGCCAATTTACAAGTTGAGAAACTTCAACAATGCCATCAAGTATATTTTATTGGGAAACTGGGTGACAAACCACCCGGAAGAATCTGATTTGTTTTGTCTATTGGATTTGTGTTGTGGTAAAGGTGGAGACTTGAACAAGTGTGAATTTGTCGGGATTGATCAGTATATTGGTATTGATATTGCTGATCTTTCAGTCAAGGAAGCGTTCGAGAGATATTCGAAACAAAAGGCTAGATTCAAACAAGCGAGTCGGAGTGCCAACAGGTATAATTTCAATGCATGCTTTGCAACTGGGGATTGTTTTACTCAGTTTGTTCCTGATGTTCTAGAACCAAATTTCCCAGGAATTATCAATCGCGCGTTTCCTGTGGATGCAGTTTCTGTACAGTTTTCATTGCATTACTCTTTCGAGAGTGAAGAAAAAGTTCGTACGCTCTTGACCAATATTACCAGGTCATTGTGTTCTGGGGGGTCCTTCATTGGAACGATTCCATCATCTGATTTCATCAAATCACAAATTGTGGACAAGAAGTACGAACGTGATGAAAAGGGGAGAGTGAAGTTCGGCAATAGTTTATATTCTGTGACATTTGAAAAGGATCCGCCTGAAGATGGGGTTTTTAGCCCGGCGTTTGGCAACAAGTACAATTATTGGTTGAAAGATGCAGTGGACAATGTTCCTGAGTATGTTGTTCCGTTTGAAACATTGCGAGCATTGTGTGAAGAGTACGACCTTGTTTTGAAATACAAAAAGAACTTTATTGATATATTCAACCTGGAAATTCCTAAGTACTTTAGCAAGTTAAACAAGAACTTGATTGAAGGGATGAAACGTAGTGATGGAAAATATGGAGCTGAAGGAGATGAAAAGGAAGCCGTGGGGTTCTACATAGGGTTTGTATTCGAAAAAGTCTAAATGTACACTAAAATCCGGAAATGCAAGAATGCTTCATTCCCGTCAACATGGGGGCAGTATATTATGCTTTTTTATTTCAGTTTTTTCCAGAATATCGATGTTGCATTTCCTTTGTGTTCATGAGCATTTAAGTTTAGGCAAAGATGGGGGGTTAAGTTTAACGATCTTTCTATTTGCCAAAGAATTGGTAATGAAATTACTGAAAAAAAATAAAACTTGATACCTTCCCAGTAAAACCCTAGTTCATCCTTTAAAAATCGCATGACATCCAAGACACATCGTCTAAACTGTGTCTAATGTTTGTTTATATTTCCCACTATGCTTGTTCTAAAATTGGAACTAAAAAGAATTAAAAGGGGGTCAAGGATACATAAACAAGAGGTCCATTCTCCCGCCATAGTTTCCAGATAGCCACAAAATGGAACAAGCGGGAAGGTTTTTGATTTCCGCTAATTTGCTCACAATTGCGGAAAACTCAAAATGAGACTCCTCTCATATGTAACAGAACAATGTCTAAAAACTAAAAGACAAAACATAGAACAGTTCTAGTAATATAAAATGAATCTAATAGTGGTTTGTTGCATTGGCTGATGGTTGAATGTTGCTGTCACAAAATTGGTTTGTTTCAAATTGAAATTGTTACACTGATTTTGTCTCGCTTGTTTGCCTCGCTCTTGCTCTCGCCGCTGGTGTTTAAGTTTCCCACCAGGGGCACAATGCGAAGAGGGGGTGAACGCTATCACTTGCCCGCCCGCCTCTTGACCGTAATACCCTCCTTACTTCATGTACCCCTTGAAAATCCTTCCAAGGACTGTGATTCGTTCTAGACAAGCAGACTTGTTACTTACGAACAATATCAGGCAGTTAATTTGTTAGACAGTACTAAATTAATTAGAGATAAATTACCAGGGGTCCATAACCTATAGTTTAAGATAGAAAAAAAAAAAATTCTTGTAGTTCGTAAAGAAAGTAAGACATTGAACCATGTGGTGTTACAATAATCTAACCTAAACTCAAAGGCTTAGAAGAGAGGCTTCCAACACAGAGACACACAGAAATAAATACGGTTTGTTATTTGCTAGAGCGCAGTTTTCGTCATTCCCTTGCAGCTGAAATAAATTATTATAACAATCATGGATGAATAATATTCCATGCCTTGCAAGCTTTGGGAGGAATTGTGTACCTGAGGACACGAAACCATAGCAAGAAAAAGTAGTAGCCAAATCTAGGTTGGTTTAAAATTGCCGAAGGAGCAAACCAATTAGGTAAGTGTCGTAGTCAAAATGTTAATGCAAATTGAAGCGATATGCATCAACAATTTCATTAAGCATTTTTTTTTTTGGGTTTTTGGATTTACATGTATGTCAGAACAGCACGAATGCAAACCGTTGTTAGTTTAGCGACGACAGAGAACCCTCGAGCATAAGACGATTTCACCACCTGTGCTCTTATCCTGCGACTAATATGGTTTAGATAGATCCTACTATTTAAGCATGATTTATCTCTAGATTACGAAACTAATGCCTAATTTTTTAAATAAAACCAGAAGATGTTGAATTACTGGCGATCATCATTCTCTGGATTCATAGGCATGGAGATCCGTGGATAAGAAAGTAGCAAAAGTGCATCACAGGCATAGGAAAAGGACATACTACAGGAACACTGCCACATGGTGTCGCAAAAAAAAAGTAAAAATTGAACAACTGGTGAACTCTATTGCTACCTCGCTCTCTATGCATTTGAAACAGAAGTAGTGCTCTGTTTCATATTTCAGGTCCAAATTCCGATGCAATCACCTGTGCAGAATAGATGCCTGGTCACGAGTGTTTGTTCTTGCCGTTGTCTTTTTTTTGGTTCTTTATCTTGCGTTGGTTTGCTCACATGAACGTATCATCTTCTTAGTCTGTTTTGTGTGATATTCAAAGCCAACAACTATCGGGTTTAGTGGAAAGAAACCCATGGGATTAAGAAAAAACTAAATTCAGAGCTGCAATAGTAGCAGTAGTGGCCTCAAAATCTATATTTCCCTTTTAATTTAACCAATTATGCATTAGTATGCGTAACCCTCACTATGACACAAGGCGAGAGCAATGTAACAACAAAGGATCTTCTCTTTTTCTTTGCTATAGACATTTTGCATTGTGTTTCAGCAAGGCGCATCAATGACGGTGCAGGATTTGTCTCTTTTGCTGGCAAGTATGCAATGCTGGGATAATTCAATAATGCCACAAAAATTTCTCAAGTACAAATCCGCTCGAGGTTGCATTACGAAATTTTTATTTTCTTCTTATAGATGGTCCAGAATGTTTATGACATTTCCAATGCACTATTAAAAAAAAAACAAAAGCAAAATACAATACGGCCGGAAATGCAGGAATCTCCTTCAATGTCCAAAAACAAATCATTTCTGTACTTTTGTTAATGCACATACTGTAAGACAAGATTGGCGGCGTGTTTTGTGGTGTAGTTGGTCATCCTTTTCTTTCAAATTATTTCACGTTTCTCATTTGACAATCGTGAAATTTGCATTAGCAATTCTGTAGAGTGCAGCCCCACTCGTCACAACTACGAACAGGACAGAACAAGCTTTTTTTTGATACTTAGTAAAGGTTGTGTTGCGAGTGGAGTTGTAGCAATATTTATACAGGGATCAAAACCCTGTTGAAAGTTTAGTTCAGGAGAAAAACGAAGAACTATGGTGATACTCCCATACCCGCTCTTTTGGACGATGATAAAATTCCTCATTTTCCATAAATCCAAACAATCGCCTGATTGTGTTGTATTGTATGCGTTAGGGGGAAAAATGAAATAAAAATAGCCGTTTAAAAATGAGTAACTATAAATAACAATCTTAGGTTATGTCACAAAGCAGAAAAATTACTACATCAGTGATAGATTATGATATTACGGGATTTGGAAGACAGGAATAGAAGTAAGAATGAGAATAGGTATAGCAAGAAAGGAAGGAAACAAGGAAGAACTGAGTTTATTAACCTGCTAATCTGTTCGGATAATAAGCAATGCATGCGCAATGGATTATGCGACACTTTAGCTTGAGGCGGTAGCTAAAAAACCTTAGCTCTCATTCAATTTCATTCCTAACCAGCCCAAAAAGTTTACCAAAATAGAATACCCAGAGAATAGCATGGAGGATCTTTTTATTTCTAAAAAATTGCGTTTGACTCCTTTTGCAACTCGTGGAGGAAAGCGGGAAATGTTTTGTGGATAGTTGGTGACGGAATCAATAGTTCTCTTGAACATTGGTTTTGATTGTTCAAGGGGAGAAGTTGAATTAGTGGCATTGTTTCGTGTTCCATTGTCATGGCCGTGGATTGTCTCTGATGCCCAACAAAAAACGCAATAGAACATGAAGACGGACCAAGATTTACATGGGCAATGTTGCAAAAAGGTAAAAGATATTATTTCATATTTTGCATTTTCTTAGAGATATGCACTAGGGTATAAAGAAGACATGGGGGTTTTATCTCCAATCTACAGATGTGATATCATCGTATCATAGCGAGCAAACGAAGCAACGAAAAAAAAAAAATTAAAAAATTAAATCACGTAGTTCGTAATAGGGACTAAAGATATTTAGTTACTGTTACGTTTGCTAATTTTGTTGCTCAAATACAACGAAAGAAAAACAAGATGTGACAGAAAAGAAAGTTTTGGTATTCATAACCAGTGAGTGCTGAAGTTGATGATGTTCAACGAGATGATGTTGATGATGTAGATGTGATACCGCAGGAATAAGGCGACGAAAAAGTGTTCGGTTACATAGATCCGCGACGGAAGTATTCCTTGGTAGGTCGCAATTGTTTTATTTTTTTTTTTTTTTGCCTTGGGGAATTTTTTTTTTCTTTTCTTTTCTTTTTTCCATTTATCACTTTGTGATTATGTTTGTGTTTTGTAATGGCACAGTACAGTTCCATGTTTAAATTTTTTTTCATATTCTTGGAGTACTGTGCTGTTGATGACGAAATATCTTGGGGACCACTACGAATTTGCCAACAAACAATACTATCTGCATCCACGTAAATTAGACTCTAACAATATCTATACCACGGGCATTACGCATATGCATTTGTTTAAAAAAAGAGAGTTTAGCATATAATTGGTGGTTTAATGCAGCATTTAACTCAAACTACAATGCACAGAATCGACATTTAATAGGAAAACTCTAAAAATAACAAACACTATAAAAAGTGGATCGAGCGGTGGAAGGAGGAAAAGGTGGGATGGGTGACGAAGGACGGGAAAGGAATAGAGACTAGCAGAAGAAGATTCGCAGCGTTCCCCATCGTACTCAACAGCATCACCCTCCCATCATCACCCAATACAGAACATGCATGAAGAGTAAGTTTATTGGTAAACCCAAAGCGAACACAAAACAAATGTCTTATTTCAAAAACATGCAGATGAAGAAAAATTTTCCACTATCACGTCTTTACTTCTTTATCATTGTCTTTGTCTTTGTCTTTTTGTAATTTCGTTTTGTTTTTTTTCCCGCTGTTCGTAGGGCACCAGAGGCGGACCAAAGAAAAAAAAATTTAAAAATTTAGGTCGAAGGTGAACAAAAATTTGTAACCACAGTACAATTCCTCACAGTCACAGGCTTTTCCTTCGCTACACAATACCAACTAATGTAACCCTTTTGATTTGGTAATTGTTTATAAAAGTTAGAACACGGGAATTATGAATTATAAGTGGAAATATTGCTGTTAAATTGTTTGATACAAGATAGACACCAGATCTCTTTATCTCCACAAACAATATCCATTAACCCGACCCACAAGTGACAAACAAGAGACGATACAGAAACGAGGACGGGTGCGTGTAATTTGAAATGCATATCGCAACTGTTCCAAAAAAAAAATCAAAAAGCTGGAATTCAAATTACTGGCTACCATTACTTCAAACCCACTGAGGTGAAAAACCAATTGTCTTTACAGTACACAGGTTGCCAAGTTACACAAACCCAACGTAGCTAGGGCGTCGATTTTGTGGTATTTTAAATATCAGTTTTGTGAATACGAAATTTCAGGCATTTATCCGATGAATTAGGAGGTGTCCCCTTTCTGCATCACGTTGTACTTATCTCCCTGGGATACTCCCCTTCTCTCTCCTTCTTTCTGACTCTCTCTTTCTCTTTCTGTGTGAGTATTGCAAATTAAGCTTTGGTTTTGGAATTTTTTTCTTTCTTTTTTGTTTTACACCCATCTACATACAGGAAACATTCATTGATGCAGCATGCGTTGTGTGGTATTTGAAATTTCTTTGTTATTTAGTCATAAGCACAATCCAAAATTTTTTTTATTCAACAGCATGGTAACAAAGCAATTATCCTACTGCAGATTTAGCTGTACTTGGTTATAAATCTTGACCTGTGATTCGTACTAAATATATGCTCAATAATAATACAAAAAATTTAACCAAAATTGAACTAAAAAAAAAAAGAAAATTCTCAATAATGGGTAATATGTATATACAAATGTATAAATATATAAATATATAGGTACCTGCCGTGAAGCCAGTTTCACTTTTTCATTTCCTCCCCCTCCGAAAACATACTCATCACTTACTTCACTACTCACTACCTATTCGGTTAAAAACCACATCTATTATTTTTCTTCCCTAGTACTGCTGACAGGTTACCATTTATTTTGACTTCCTGTTTTATCTTTTAGGCTATTCCCATTATTTTATTTATTTATTTTTTTTGCCTATTATTTTATATTATTATTTTTTGGCATTGAGTTAAGTTGCCTACCCTTTACAATTTTGGTTCCAGTATCAAACTCATCGCTCCCAATTTCAATCGTTGATACAAGTAAGACCCCCCTCCATTGATATAACACTGGCTACATTTACTTTCTCGATTAAAAACTAGGAGAAAGAGCCCTTTCAATTTAACTCAATTTCCCACAATAGACATTAGATTGTTACATTGCTTTGAAAGCTTCGTATTTTCACAGCACTTTTGGGATTCCGGAAACTCAAAAAGAAGAAAGTTGAGAACGAAACGACCACAAACTTATTTTTGGTGAAAGCTTAATATTTAACTTTGAAACAATCGGAAAGCCAAAATCCAGCTATTCATACTTTTAGAATTTCGTCTTTAAATTAGCTTCTTTTTCAACTCCTTCGCTAGGATTATAAAAGTATCATAGAAATTTGCTTTTTATTCGGTTATTTATTGCTTGCAAAATAATAGACAACAAGAAAAAACCGAAAACCATTTAAAAACCATACAAAAAGAAAACCTTGTATTCATGAATATGGTAAGTGACAATAAACCTGATCTGGACGATCAAGGATCTTTTAAAGACTATAAAAACGTTTCAATAAACCAAATCATCAGAAAATCTCAAGACAGTAAACTCACTTTACCTCCTTTGGGTGTCAAAACAGATTCACTGCAACCTCAACCACAGCAAACACCTCCTCAAGCTCAACCACAGGCAGACTATACCTATTCAAACTTTCAGAACCAATCGTACGATCCATACCGTCAAATGAACATCTCACAACAACAACAACAACAGCAACCAACGTACGCGTCTCCTTCTCAATATCCAATGCCTCAACAATCATTTTCTATTGCTAATATCTCACAATATCACCCTCAAGCATACACCACCCATTCCGAATATGATCAACAACAAATACAGTTACAAATGCAGCAGTCGTTACAACAACAGCAGCAATCCCAACAACAAGTTGTTCTTCAGCAATCACAAGTCGCGGCACCACAATCACAGGGGCAACCATCTCAGCATTCAATGTTGGCAGATAATAAACGTGGTAGAAGGTTTAGAAGACGTTATAACCAAATTGTCAGGAAATACCCTTGCTCTTTCCCGGGCTGTATCAAAAGCTACGGGTCTTTAAATCACTTGAACACTCATATTGTCACCAAGAAACACGGGCACAGAAAATCAAAAGCCGATTTCCAACATTCTCAACAACCTAAAGAAGATAATACCACCAAATCAGGCGACATTTCTCAATACACTCAGTCCAACAACGACTACACTGCTGGTAACTATTGGTACGGATACGCAGGTCATTTGCGACCTACATCCTCGCAAGTAGATTCTTTGTCGCATCAATTGCCCCCACTGCAGAATAACAATTACATGTATTTTCAAGGCTACCAACAAGCAACTGCAACATCAAGCACAGCTTCTGTTCCACAGCAACAACAACAACAGCAACAAGCATCCCAACCACAACCACAACCACAACAGCTGCAACAACAACAACTACCACAACAGAAATACGCAACCCCACTTCAAGCTCCTATGGGTTCTAATACTACCGCATCTTCCATTCCTCAACAGCGAGTGATAATGAATAATATGGGGTACTACCAACAGCATCAACAACATCAACAACCGCAACATCAACAACCGCAACCGCAACCGCAACAACTTCAACAACAGATCCCACAGTACTACCCGCCACCTCAAGTACAACAACAATCACAACTTGCAAACAGTGATGGAGTTCAGAGAGCTCATGGTTTAGACGACAATAAACAAAACCAGCATGGCATGTAAATTCATCTTAGATCCCCCGAAAAACAACAAAAATTCAGTACAAATAAATTTTTATCAAGAGATTGACTCTCTTTTGTAATAATAATAACAATAACAACAATAATAATACAGTCTAACTATATATAAATTCATTCCATTCCATTCTTCCGTCTTCAAGTATTTTTTTTTTGTATTGTTTGTACTATATATTATATACAAAAAGTTTTCCTGCATAATGTGCTTTTTTTTTCTCTCGTTGAATCCTACGGCTAGCTATTTTTTTTTTCTCTGTCTTACTGAATTCTCGTGTCTTCTTTTTGGGTCTTACTAGTTGGTTATCATTGGCAACAGATCATGGCAGAGGAAGTAGATACCGAGAACGAGACACTAAATGATAAACAGGTGCCTGTAGATAATCCGTCTCAAGGAAACACAACTGAAGAAAACCTCGATACTAAAAGGGAAGATACGCCGGAGCCACAGGATGTCAGTGATTCACAATCCCAAGATAGTGAACGTTCGAAACCCAAGAAAAGACTTACATTACAGGAAAGATTGGCTCAGGCAGCTAAAGGAAAGAAGAAACAAGCGTCGGAAACACCGACAGCTTCACCTGCATTATCACGAACAGCAAGCGTCGAGAACATCAAGCCAACGTTTGCCTTGCAACAGGAACTTGATCAGTTGAAGTCAGAAAATGCCAGTCTAACTGAAAAATTGAAGAGCAAAGTCAGCTTCGATAAAGAGAGAAATGCGTTGTTAGCCAAGGTCTCTGCAAAAGATGAGACAATCCAACAGCTTCTTAAAGAAGGTGAAGTGTTGTCTTTACGAGAATTCAAGCTCAATGAAACTATAAAAAAACTCAAGGCAACGAATCAAGATTTGGAATCTAATTTACAAGATTATAGCATTAAAAGCGAAGAATCGACATTGAAGTTGGAAGAGTTTAACGATTTTCTAAAGACTCATAAATTTAACAGTGTCGATCAATTCATTGGCAAATATCAAGATTTGACTACCCAAATAGCACAAGTGAAATCTGCTTTAAGTGATTCGAATGACTGGGAGAGGAGATACAACGAGTTGTTGAAGAGCTTTGAGGAAGAGACTCAATTCAGGAAAGATGCACTTAAGGAAGCCAACGAGTATAAGATCGAGTTGAATATGCTCAAGAGTCAGCACAAGTTGGAATTGGAAGCAAAAAATACTTCCATAAAAGATTTGAAATTGGAAATGTCAAATTCCAAACAAAATTATAACCAAGAAATATCACGTCTTGAAGATAAAATTGAAAGTTTGAGGTTAGAAAACGAATCCAATGAGACCACGTCGGAGTCTATTAGAGACGAAGGGAAAATTGATTTTGATGAGTTTAATAAACTTTCTGAAACGCATCACAATCTCCAAAAGCAATACCTATCTTCCCAAGAGAATTGGAAAGCTATTGAGTCGAATTTGTTGCTCAAAATTGACAATTTGTCATCGTCTTCTGAATCGTTGAAAAAATCGAAACAAAAATTATCCCAAGATTTGGCTAAATTGAATGGTTCATTGCAATCACGATCCATGGAAATCAAAAGCCTTCATGCAGAAATTGATTTATTGAAAGAAGAAAAGAACCAACTTCACTTAACCATTGATTTGAAAGACAATGATAATGCTGGATTGAATGAGAAATTGGAGAAACTTCAATCGGTGTACAACCAAGAAAGAGCAAACTTGAATGCCAAAATACAAAACCTAACAGAGAAGTTGAAAGAAGAAAAGAAACCAGAAAAGTTGCATTTGAATAGAGAGTATTCCGTAAGTTCAGGGTTGAGTTGGGACAACGATATAAGGCTCGGAGAATCTTCAACAACGCCTGCCATGAATAAGGACTTTTCCACATTCCTTGACAGAAACATTTCACAGACTTCGTTCACGGAGATCGGTGACGACCTTTATGATCGTGAACAATACTCATTCAACAGTCAAGCTGCAGGAAGCATTGGAGGGGGAAATGTTCCTTCTTCTTCCCATAGCAACAATATCCAGCTTGTCAGTAAGATGAGTTCGAATATTCACAGATTACAGATTCAATTGAACACCGTGAAAGAAGAATCTAATAGGGTTTCTGCAGCCAAGGAAAAAGTTGAGCAGGAATTGTTAGAGAGTATTAAATTAAACGACGAAGTCAAATTGTTGCAACAGGAGGTAAAGAACTTGCAGCAAGTTATCAGCAACAATGAAACTAAGGAACAAACAATGTTGGAACTCATAGGTGAAAAATCCGAACAAGTTGAAGAGTTGAAGGCCGATATCGTTGATTTAAAAGAATTGTTGAAACTACAAGTGCAACAACTAGTAGACCAAAGTCGTGTATAGAGCAAAGTTTTTTTTTTTTGTTTCTCTACATAGAGCATCTAAGGTGCACTCGAATCTCATCGTGAAAAAAATAAAAAAAAACCTAATAGAACCTCTAGAATTTTCAAGCATCTTTTCCCCTTTTTAAATTTTAGTAATAGATCGCTCTGTTCCTCCACCTCCCCCTTCTCCGAACCATGAAATACGCCGTGAATGGAACCAAAGTTGCCAGTCTAATAAATAGAAATGGTAAAGATGAAATAAGAGTATACAGCATTGACAAATACGGGACAGCCGAAGTTGTTGCATCAATTATTTTGGATGGGATAATAGATTTTATTTGGGCATCCCAAACCACCAGAAAAAAGAGAAGTTCGAATGGAAGTAATAAAGAAAGCAAGGACAAGGATGTTTTGATAATCTTGTTGAAGAATAATGATGTTGTTACTGTTTCCCAGGGATCAGAAATCAATAGATTTAACCTTGCATTAGACTTGAAAAAACTTGTGCAATTCGACGAATATATATGGGCAACCACTTCAGACGATAAAATATTGAAGATATCACCCAATGGACAAATAAAGGAGACGATTCAAGGACCAAACTTTACCACGATAGATATTCACAATAAAACAGTAGCATTAGGAAGCAGCAACTTGAATGTTGGGAGATTTTCGAAAGGAAAGTTTGTGGGTGATAAAGACTTTACCATAGATGAAAAAATAAGCAAAATCATACAAGGACAAAGTATGGCAGTATTGACTAGCGATAAAAATGCATATTTAATTCAGGATACAATTGAGAAGATTGCCGATGATATCAACCACCTCCAATTGTTGAACTACAAAGGCAAAGACTATATACTAGCAGTAAACACGTCCATTTATTTCTTCAACAGCGGGAAACTTGAAAATCGTATTTCGAGTGATTTGGCATTATCAGGTGTGGTGTGCGTAGAAGAATCACTTGTGGCATTTTGGGAAGGAACAAACGAGCTTTTGTTTAAACTAATCAAATGGACCGACGATGAAATTGTCATTCCTAATGGCTCTGCAAAACAACCAAACGGAATTAAAAAGCACATCGTGGTTTCAAAGAATACAGGGAAAAACATAGATAGCGAAAGTTTGTTGAAATCATTAAACAAGTTGAAAGACAACAATAAGGTCATTGAGCTTTGTTCTTCCGTTAACGATGTGGCCGTTATTAAGAATGTCGTAAAAGAAATAGGATTGACGTTGTTTCCGATTATAAACGAAGGTGTCAAGAAGGATGCATCAAACACAAACCTTGCTATCTGGCTCAAATGGATATTGTTATTCCACGGAGGTAGTCTTTCCACAGAACAAGATACAATTCCAATCAAAAACTTGAAATCCAAACTCGAAAACGAAACCAAACTTTTGCCACATTTGATTGCCATCAAAGGTAAATTACAACTTTTGAAATTGCAAAATGAAATGAGAAAGAAGAGCCCAGTAGGAGAAATTGCTACAACCATAGAGGATGACAGTCTAATTTACGTTAATGGGGAAGCTGAATAGAAAGAGATTAAAATACACACTCACATACGTCTATAATTTAGAATATCTTTCAAAGAAATCTATACTGATTTTAGCAACAATTTCTGGCTGTTCTCTTTGCAAAAAATGACCGGCATTTGGAAGAATCTTGACTTCTGCGTTGGGATATTTTGCCAACTTTGCCTTTTCTAATTCGGCAATTCTTTTTGACATACAACCGTCTTCCTCTCCGACCAAAATTAACGTTGGAACCTTGTTAAAATCAACTGGCCATCTTGATTTGATCAAAGAGAGTGGTCTGAAAAGATGTCTATAGTAAGCAGTTACAGCATCAACAACACCATCTTTACTGAACGCCTCTCTAATTTCGGCAATTTCATCCTGAGTAAAGTTATAAGTTGGGGACCAGTATTTCCAAAGATAACTAAGGTACTCATTGTTTTCCGTCAATTTTGCACGATAGACACTGCCGAGCTGCATGGTTAAAAAGTATGACGATAAGTAGATCTGCTCTGGAGCATACCACAATAAATCCCAAGCATGAAGATTGGCAAGATATGGAATTGCCAAAGTGACAATTGAAGTAAGCAACTCGGGAAACATATTGGCAGTCTTGAAACTAATAATTGCACCCCAATCATGGCCAAGCAAATGAACTGGCTTTTTATTTCCTGGGTTAACTTCCAAAATCCAAGCCTTTACATCTTCAGCAATTCGAGGAAGCATGTACTCTTCTTCTGGTCCAATACTTGATTTTTCATAACCGCGCATTTTTGGTGCTAACAATAAAACCTTTTCACCAGTAAAGGAATCTTCCAAAAATGGCCATGCCTTATCGAATGTGGTGTTGATATCTGGGAAACCGTGAAGAAGGAAAATTAGACGATCCCATTTACCATCCCTAACATCTGCCTCTGGGAGGTTACTCTTTGTAGAAAATGATCTTCTACCGTTATGAAGCTGGAAGTTGTACTTTGACATTGGAGAACACCAGAGGAGAATAGGCAAAGAGAAATTCAAGAAAGTGGAGAAGAAAAAAAAAACACACGGGGGCAAGTGACAATCATTTGAATTTATAGTCTGTTGCAAAACAAATTGCATGTGAGGAAGGTTTGGTAAATCCTACAAGAAATAATATTCTTAAAAAAAAAAACCCCTTGCGCAGTTGTGGGGGTGTGTCACTGTCCAGCGTCCACAAATTTCACTCACCGAAACTTCCAATGGCAACACTGTTCGGAATGTGACAGTGAAACTACTACAATGGCTAACACAAACAAGATACACTGAGCACCAGTAAAGTACCCAACAAATTACAATGTCTTGGAAACGACGCTGAAAACTTTAATCCCAAATCTATTCTGTTTCTAGTAAAATCCGCATCGTGCATTGTGAGACAATAGAAAAAGGTGATTTATATTTCATAACCCTAATTAAGGAAATACATACGTACTAATAGGATGCAGTAAAGTAATTGATTCAACACTGGATGAGGTTTGTTACCAAGACTTGCTTTGTTTACTCTATAATCAATCAGATGATGAACTTTGCTCGTGAAAAGATAGAGCAGGTTCAAATCTTGGTTGTCAAAACTCGGAACTTCTCTAGACCAGATTAGTGAAGAACAGGGCCTTGATCTAAAATGAATCATTCCTGTTGCCATACGAACTCCTTACAATCCTATCAAGGGGTCTACATGAAGAGTATAAACAAATGCACTGGGATTAAAATATATCATTTTCATATGGACAATCAATACTGCTATGGCCATCCCTTTCACACAACCCACACCAATCACTCTTTCCCTGACTGGGGTCAATTGGATTTGAAGCTTTGTATATGGGCAATTCCTTTGGCACATCATCGATAACAGGTGTAGTTAATCGTGGCTCTGATTTTTGGCTTTGCTGTTGAAGAGCCTTATTCTGTGCTTCAAATTCGCTATTCACAGCTTGAAGTTTCCTGATTTCTTCTTGAAGTTTGCCGTTTTCATCTTGAAGTTTCGTGTTTTCCACCTGAATATCTCTCATAGACGCATCTTTCTCTGCTAACTGTTGCTGATAAATCGATTCCAATTCGTCCAACGCAGTCTGCAACTCCTCAAGATCCTTCAATTGTGGACGGGCCTCTAACTCCCGTTGTAATTTATCTAGTTCTTTCTGTCTATCATCGATTTCAACACCATTGACTTTTTCACTTAGAAAATTCTCAATATTTTGCTCGAGATCATTGATTTTGGTATTTGCAACATGAAGCGCATCGTGTGATTGTTTGACTTGTTCTTGATGGAATGAATTCTCCTGTTCTAGTTCTTGGATCTTTTCTTCATATGTCTGCATGCCTTCTTGTTGCACAGCCACCAATTCATCCATGGCTGCTCTCCATTCTTCTCTTTGGATAGCGAAATTCTCCAATTTCTTCTCCTTGTCTCTTAATGACCTCTGTAACTCTGCAATCTCAAGTTCATACTTTAGACTGATATCTTCTGATTTTGCAACATTCTCATTTATCATGCTGATTCGAGCGTTTTGATAAGATCTATTGTTGATAGGTGTCAATGGCAGTCTGGAGGATAATCTATTACTGGGCAACCCTGGGTTGACCGATTTCAATCTATCATATGGAAGAAACAATCCACTTTTGGGGATCTCTACTTGGAAATAATTGATTCCATCAACAGATCCGGAATTTTTGCCTCGAGTTGTTGCCAAGGTGCCTAGAAGTTCTACACCAACAAAAGTGCCCTTTTTACCCTGGATAAGACCAATATATCGGATAATTCCACTACCAGATGCACCTGGTATCGCCACTTTCGTACCAATAACGTCGCTCATGTTATGACTCGATTCTGGATGGGTTGAGTGTTATCTTGAAATGTGTTTGTTTCAGAAACCTAAAAGAAAAGAAAAAAAAAATACCTAAAGAAAAACACACAGGGTCGTGTGTTTACGCGATCTCGGGAAGTTTTTGTGATGATTATATATATCCTATCAAAAATTCAATACACAATCGACTTTGTTTGATTCAATTTCTTCCTCAACTTCAATTTCGAAAAATTCGAAGAAACATTTGCTTGATTGGTCTTGGTTATTTCCAACAGACCTATTTGGGACACCAATTTATCAACATCTTCTTTGCGATCTAAAATCTGTTCATTAATTTGGAACACGATTCTTTCAATATTATCAATGGTTTCAAAGTTCATTGAGTTTCTTGCTTTCAACGGCATAAGCATACTCAATAATTTTTGTTCGTCACTCTTTATTTGGGCTATCTTCTTGCGCAATTGTGTTCTCGTGTAATCATCTTTTACATCTAATGGTCTATTTTTGAGCACAGGAGTGTTTTGAGCGTCGCTCTCTGTGATGACTGCCAATTGACTATAGAGCTTATCCACCTTGATCTTTTCTTCAAAACTTTTCTGAATATCAGTGCCCAAAGTGTTTAACTTGGATAATCGCTTTTTCAACTCTTTCTTTTTCTCAAAAAGAGGCACTCTGGCTTGGGCCAATTCAAGGTTATCAACAGCCACAAAATTCTCTTTCTGACCACTGACATACTGGCTCAATAATCTCCCATTCTCGGCAAGTATCTGTAAATTACCTTCAGTGTTTTCGATAATATTTAATGTTTTATTTACCAATTCATTTGTCGATTGGTTCTTGGTTGGTTTGGTGAACCCTTCAAAGACCAAGAATTCAACAGGCTTTGTTTCAAGCTTGACTTTTTGTACTTTCTGAGTGACATCATCTATTTCCTTCGGTGTAGTTTCTTTCTTATCCGTTAACGATAAATCTGCAACTATATTTTCTTCTATGCTATCGTTCCCTGATGAAAACGAGGGTGTTGCCAAAACTTCTTCGACAGACTGCTCGTCTTCTTCCTCTGATTCTAACCCAGAACTCGTAATCTCTTCTTCCTCTTCGGCCCTTTCATTTACGGTTGGTTTTTTATTGAGCACATTGAACGGAGAATCACCAGGCGAGGTCTTGCTTGGGGATCCAAATAGCAGAGTTACTTTGGTTGTCGATTCAAACGATGGCTTCAACAGTGGTTCAGGCTTTCCAAACGGAGATGCTTCTTTCTTTTCAATATTAGCAAATGGAGAGGTTTCTTTCTTTCCGAGATTTGCAAATGGGGACTCTTGTTTCTTTGCAATATTAGCAAATGGAGAAGTTTCTTTCTTTGCAATATTAACGAACGGAGACCCTTTTTTCTTTGCAACATTACTGAATGGAGACCCTTCTTTCTTATCGGCAGTCGACAAACTTCCCGCTGCATTGTCGTTCAACTTACCAAAAGACAAGTCCGATTTTTTGTCATCTCCAAAAATTGAAGTCTTTGTATCAGCAAATCTAGCGAAACCTGATGTAACCGAGGTTCCTGCTTTTCCAAACCCACTTGATCCAAAACTCGTTGTACCAGCAGTAAACTGTCCAAATCCTGTGCTTCCAAACGCTGAACTGGATGCCTGTTTCTGTGCATCATTTGTGGCAAATCCGGATAATCCAAACCCAGTAGATCCAAATCCAGAAGCAGTGCTTGAAGGAATGTTACCAAAATTGGTAGGTCCCAGTGAATGTTGTGGGATAGATTTCGTTGCATTTGTATCTACTGTCTTTGGTGTTGTAAAACCCCCAAATGCTGCTGACTTGGTCGATCCAAAAGGGTTCTCAATTGGCACGGCTACAGCCAGTTCCTGTGCTGGTGCTGGTTTGGACTCCTTTTCCTTAGATTCCTTAGGTATTTGAATGGAAGTATATTCTATTGCTCTCTCTAACGACAACTGGTCATTTAATAGTCCAGATTTGTGGAAAATCCACCATGATATCAAGCGTCCCGTGTGGAGCAAGGCATATAATTTTGGCAATTTCCCCGTTACCTCGTCCACTCCTGGACAAGGTTCAGACACACTTGACGTAGACTCGTTTAATGATAATGCAAATCCAATTGGGGAACAGTCGTCGCCAGTCTCGTCGTCCAAAGGAAATTGTGCACGGTTTATATCTTCAGATTGGCCACAGATTTCAGGGGTGTCTGTCTTCAAAATGCCCACATCAGTAGCTAACGATGAGGTTATGAAGGAGTAGTTATCATTTTCATACCACTGGGACAACTCAGCACTGTAGCATGTGAAAACTCTGGCCGCGGAACTGAATGCAGGTGCGATATCAATATCACTTGCAATATACGCATCCCCGGTGTCCTCTAATAAATATGTCTTCATTTCATGATTATCTAACTCGGCATCGCTTCTATCATAAGCAACAAATAAATATTTTTCACTGACAGGAAACATGTCAACAATGGTAAACTCGGACACATCTTCAAACCCCAGAATTTTTTTGTTGTTGATTTCCAAAGGTTTGTCCTTCACCGCATACACATACAGTGATTTGGTCCAACAAAAAGCTGTCACATTAGATGCAATTTTCCTTGCATCAAGGAGCAATTCGTTTTCGGTGTTCAATGCTAAAGTACCAGATGCAGATGGTGATATATCGATGAATCCAGACTGGAGGGTTTGCATTGTGTAGTCCTTGTTTCGAAGCTGATCTATTGTTAAAGTTTTGATCGAAGAGTCATCCAACACAAACAACTTGTTATCTGCAAAATGCAATTGAGTGATGTTGAATTCATCTCCAATGGTGATGCCATTTTGTGGATCTTTGGATTGCAAGAGTTTTAATGACTTGCCATTGGAGGCCACTATTAACTCTTCGTGAACGGCAAGCAACCTCAATGATTTGGTTCCTAAACTTTCTAAATCCAATACATCAAATATAGGAATTCCATGTTCTTTGGTATCCAACTTGAACCCCAAATCTTCTGATATTATTTCCTGAACTGACATTGATGACGTTGGAATGGATATGCGATGTGATTGGAAAGCGTAGGTTTGTTAATAATAACCTCTCCAACAATCGAGAAAGCGTGTATGAGAAAAAAAATAAAACAAAATCAACCTAAGGAGATGAAGAACGGTTCAACATGCACGACCTCACCATATATACACCATCCATCTTCTTATTATTGCAAAAATTGTTAGATATACTTGATTGGAGATGTGCCTGTATGTGTTATGGATTTTATATTGAAAGGGGTGGGTTGTTTTTTGAAAATTTTTTACAAATATCTGATAAATTCATAAGTAGATTTGTGAAGGGCTGAGAATTTGTATGGAAATGGTTGTATTCGTATCCAATTTAGAACACTGGAACCACCACAACCTAAGCACCACTACAGTTCAACTATTTAATGATTCTAGGTAAATTTGGAGGTTTCGTATAAGCCCAGGTAGTTCCTACAAAACAGCGTGATTCCGGGTTGTTTTTTATAGATCTTGTGAAAGCAAATATAATGTTGGTAGTATTTTTTTTCTGTTTTGACGGTAGCTGGTTTGGGCTATCACATGTAGATGGTATGTTATAGACTATGAATAGAACCACTTCAGAGACAAATTTCCATATGCAAGACTAATGGTTAGAAGCCTTACATATTGAACAAGTTTTCCCGAGTTTTTCCTGTGACCCCCACAGAAGGAAAAAATTAGGTTTTTCCGAAGGAGCTGTTATGCCGGAAAGCTAAAGAAGTGGGGGACGGAATGCAGTATTGAGCGAAGGGAAGCTAGGTCAGCCAACAAAAAGGCAAAACGACGGAGGAAATGCTCCAGACAAAAATCTCAGAAAAATTTCCGAATAAATATCCGAGCTGAAATAGTGGAATAATTCTTGAATTTTTTTTCTTTTATTTTAGGCTTTTCTTTTACTTTTGTACAGATATTGGATTCATTTCTTAACTGACCTCTTTTTGCAAAAAAAAATTGATTGATTTCAACTCGTTTGTCCGTTGTTATTATTATTATCGAATCAAATCCTACCATTCAAGTTTCATTCCCCAGTTTGAACAATAGCAAACACAAACTGAGACGGACGGAAAGACAAAAAAAATAAAAAAATAAAGACAAAACCATTCACAAAAAAAAAAAAAAAAAAAAAAAAAAAAAAAAAAAAAAAAAAACCATTCAAAAAAAAAAAAAAAAAAAAAAAAAAATAAATTAGAAATTCACTCCATATTCAAACCACGACGCAGAGAGAAAGAGAAAAAGAGACCAGGTTATTCAGAAGTCATACTCAACAGCTTTATATCATCCAAGAACACTAATCGACACCATTACGATTAGCCATGTTTGGATCACCGTTCACTAATGGGTCTGCTCAGAAGAGCTCCACCCCGACATATTTCAAGGATAATGCCAGAAATGCCATCTACAAACAGTTGCCTGTAATAACTTCCAACTCAGCACAATCCATTCGCTCTGCACCCCTGCAATTTCTTCACAGCCGACGCCAGCTGCTGCTGCATAGATCCATGTCATCCTCATCTTCCATTTTTTCGTCAATAACAGGTGGTAAAAGGTCTGTTCGATCAGCTCCATCAATTTATTCCACTTCAACAGCCACCATCCCAGAGGACCTGGAGCCCGTGTCTACCACTGTCGAACAGTTGGTTAATGATATAATGTTGCATGAGAATCATTTCAAGACGGTTTCCGTAGAGAACAATATCAACAACCGCAACATTCACAGTGGTGCCGTGGATGTGGAAGAAATGTACAAAATTTCGCTTGGCTCCGATTTGCAGTACCAGAACGTTCCGGAATCGTTGATTGATTGGAACTTGAACGTGACAAGATGTAAATTAATATTAACACAATTGCCGCAAGTCACGTCCACCGATAGTCTTTACAACCAGAATGCATTACCACAGTTGATTGGAGATTTAGCCACACTCTGCCATATCATACTTATACAACCACACATATCAGATAAAGAACTTATCTACACCTTGTATTCTTCTAATCTATACCAAGAGCATAATTTGGACGCCAATTTCAAGAAGTCTGTTGCCGAAATATCGGTAAAGCAAAGTCGGCTCTTGCAGATTAATAGTGATGCAGGTTCATCATCGTCAATCAGCCCAGAACATTCATTTTTAAAGTTTAAATTCAAAGAGATTGCTATTCGGAACTATCTAATCAATCTTGCTGCTGCAGCGACAACCGCGCACGAGTATAAAGTGAAAATGGAAGAGTATAAAGCCGCTTTAAGGGTTGAACAACCCGACAAGAAGGTCAAATTGTCCAAAGATGAAAAGAAAACTCTTTGGGAACAAGTACGACTGGATGTATTTAAACGAGCTGGTTTGTAGAAAAATCGTAAGAATATATATATAAATACCTAGTACTTCTTTCTAGCATTTTTGACCTTCTTGTAATGTCCTTTTCTTCCGCTTGTCTTGGCTTCCTGGATTTCATGATACTTTTTCTTGAAGTATTTCTTGGTATTATCATCGTTAAGCAATTCTTGCACCATGGTTCTACCTCTTTGTTTTCTCGTCAATCTAGATGAATAAAACTCTGTGTTACCTTGAATAATCGTACCCATTTGAAAATACTTTGGAATTTCCCATTTATCTTTCTTATAATGTCTCTTAGGATCTAATGCACTTCTCTGCTTGATGATTTGTAAATCTCTCTTTATTTCAGGTGTCATTTCTGGTTGTTTCATATTGAACCATCTTGCATCACTCGTCTCTGTTTTGTTTTTCGGCACCACTATAGGATCATGTATTTTGATAGACTGCTTCTTCTTGGTTTTCGTCACCAAGTTTTCTTCTATTTTAGGTAAGTTTCTGATGGATTTTTCAATCGATTTATAGTCTTCAATAGCAACCAGAGTTTGGGTTTCTTTCTCAAGTTCATTGAACAAATCATCTAGCGACGTGGTATCTTCTTCTCTGTGGATTTTCTCACTGAATGACTCAGTTTCTGAGCTTTCTGGGATGGTATGAATATCGTTCAGCATTGGTGAAGTGGGCGATGAGGTGGGTGTTACAGGGGTCTATCATTTTTTTTTTTTTTTTTCAGTACATGTTTTTATACAGTAGTAGGATCTATTTTTTTTTTTAACTATACAACATATAACAATACAAAAATACTGAAGAGTAATAAGAATAAGAATAAGAACAATAATAATATATATGGAAAGTTATCATGCAATTTTTTGTTTTTTGTTTTTTGTTTCTTTACTCCCACTAAATGCCGTCGGAAAATCCACTGACAAGCGATTTACTGAAACCACCTTCTTTAACTGCCAATTCGTAGTAACCGTAAATGGTAGTGACAGCTAACAAGATGGCAGTACCAGAACCCAAGGTACCCATCAAGTCACACACAACAGATAATGCACCAATAGTGGCACCACCAAAAGCTGCCGCAATTGGAATGATCTTCTTCAATTCCTTGTAAGCAGAAGTGTCTCTATGACCAGCAATAACCAAACCTTGTTCTTTGAATTGTTTGGCAACATCTCTTGGAGACGTACCACTAATTTCAATCCAGGTGGTGGAGAAAACAGCACATGACCCTAAAACAAAGGCGATGTAGATGGTGGTCTTGATTGGATCCAACAAGGCTTCAGTGAAGTTGAATGGTGGTTGGATGTAGTAAGCTAAACCACCGTTGGCATACAATTGGGAAGAACCTGGTCTGGCATCCCAAGTACCCAACAATTTGATGAACAAATTGTTTGGCCATCTCATAAACAACAATTGTGAGATAATGAAGATATTGGAAGCCAAGGCACTTTCCAACATGATTGGGATATTGGATGTGTAGAACAATCTAATTGGGTACATGCCGTATGGACCTCTTTGTCTGGTTGACTTCATTGGCAACTCAATACGGAATCCTTGCAAGTAAACAACAGTGAAGAAAACAACCAAGGTGGCCAACAATTGGAACATGTTTGGCAAGTTTGGTCTGTAGAAGGCTTCGATCAATGCTCTTTTTTTATCCTTTCTAGATCCCAACAAGTGGAACATGGCAACAACAGCACCATCGAACTCGGTACCTTTTGCGGAAGAAGAAGTAGTTGGAGCAAAGGCTTTCCAGAAAACTTGTTCACAAGTGTTGGTGGCAGTGAACAAGGAAACACCACTACCTAAACCGTAACCCTTTTGTAATAATTCATCCAACAAGATAACAATAATACTGGCAAAAACCAATTGCAAGATCAACAATAAACAAACACCAAAGCCCAAATCGCTTGGTCTACCGTACATACCAGTCAAAACATAAACGGTGGCTTGTCCAACAGCCAACAAAATGGCCAATAATTTTTGTGCAGTTTGGAAAGTTTCCCTGTCGTTCTTGTTTTGCATATCAACATGTATGATTTTGGTACCCTGTAACAATTGGAACAACATTCCTGAGGAAACAACTGGGGAAATACCCAATTCCATCAAAGTACCTCTGTTGGAGGCCAACATCATTCTCAACCAGAATAATGGATCACTGGAATCACTGGAAACAATACCATACAATGGGATTTCCGACATGACCAAGAAAATCAACAAAGTGATGATCGTCCACATCACACGCTGTTGGAATTGAACTTTACGTTCTGGAGCAATGACCTCTGGCAAGAAAGGACTGAAAGGCTTCACTAAATCTAATACACGGAATCCACTCATTATTATCTGGGGGAGTTTTTCAACAGCTGGATGGATGATAAAAAAGAAAGGTATTGGAAAGGAGGAGAGAAAAAAAACAACTGTTGAATAATAGGACAAGTAATTGAAAAATTATTTCACAACCGAACACGTCAATAACGTGAGGAAGAGAGAATGTGTGTTAGTGACAACGAAAAGAAAAAATAATTGAAAAAATTTTGATCTTAAACATAGACTTCCCAAACAGGAAGTATGTGAGGAGTTGATGTGTATGTGATTGAAAAAGAACAACAAGAGGGAGCTCTAAAAAAGAAGCGGTTATTAGTCGTGTTGTTTGTTTGGCATCGTGTATTACCACAGATCATTTATAACGAAAATAAATAAGTGTTTACACTCTGAAGAGTGCTTCTACTAGGATTGGCTTTACATATTTGAGAGATTTTGCTCAAGTGCTGCTTGACCAAGGTTTTGGTGATTTTCGGTGGATTGGTAGTTTTCATCCAATTCAAATCAAAGTTTAAACACAATAAGATGACAGCGATCCCCACACATATATCTCGACCAGAATCACATAGTATCGTGCATGGGAGGTTCAATTGTAGTTGTGGTAGGACTGTTCTTAGCATGTTCGCACCTTTTTTGTTACTTGATATCTTGTAGTGCAACACCGTTGACTCTTTACCTTCTGGCACATCCACAACAGAGTATTGCTCATGGAATACAATGGTTTTCGCAGTAGGGTCGAGCTGGCTGTGCGTGATGTCATGGTCTATTTTCCCAATCGTTATCCCTGTATCAGCGAGTTGAAACCTTTCAAGCGAGTGCTGACACGGCTTGTACTCTTCAATCACTTCATCCAATTCTGAATCTCCTAGCGTGATATAACCGTCACTCAAGATTAAATCACAGATTTGCCAAAACACATCTGCCGTCAAGTGATTCGGTGCCCAAAGTTCGTGGTCATCGGCTGCACCTTGCACATAGTCGAATGATATCAACAGTGAATCGTTGTTGACGTGTATTTGTTTATGAACGTCGACTTTCCTACTGGCAGAAACACAACAGATATTGTAGACAGAATCATCAATGAATTGCTTACCACGAGACGGGTAATACCAGCTTGGAACCAATGGCTTGTCTAGCCTTTCGCATGCATCCAACAACTGCATGCTCTTGACTTCCTCGACGAATGCTGGTATTAGCTTTTTAATTGAGTTATGTTCGTTCTCAGAGACCATCGAAGCAGGGGTCTTTAGCCAATCCCCGCCTCCGTAAAGTACACAGTTCACAACAGCACACCATATAGGAATCGTCTTCAGCAACGCGTCAGGCATGAGTTTGCCTCGTCTTGTAGAATCAACAATGGTGATCCCGCCATTGGACGCAATAAGCGGAAGTAAATGCAAGTTCAACCGACGCAATGAAAATTTCCAGACATTTGTATGTCCATCTGTGGACTTGAAGTAGCATGTGTCTGCTCTGCACCGGGGAGGCACATACCAGAGTCCACATCGTTCGTTGGGTACAAGTGGGTAAGGTAGGGAATTGTGCACTGTATTGACAAAATGGTAATCGTGAAGAATGGACTGGAGTCTGTTTTTAATTGACAACAGCGACTTTTTCAAGTCCTTATTTATCTCATTGATGTCATTGTTGGTGTTGAATATAGGTTGTATAAGTGAAGCCATTATGAGCTGAGATGAATTTGATGAAGGTTTTTTTTTCGTCGTTAAGAAGCTAATATCGTATGTACGTCAAAGAAGTAACGCAGAGAATGGATGTGGTTTAGATGTACGCTGAAGGTATAAAATAAGAACCGTTATTGCATAAACTAAATAATATATAAAAAAAAGAGCCAACTGGTAGGAT
>JAJLZW010000107.1:0-43442 GCA_030572435.1 Candida labiduridarum | reverse complement strand
TTTTTGAGGGGTTTTGTTGTGACTTTGTAGTTTCACTATGTTTTCACAGTTCTGTGTTTTTTGCAACAAAGATTTAGTGTGCATTTGAATGTTAGCGTATATATTTTTTTTTGTGTGAAATTATTTGGTCATGTAATACGAAACATTTAGTGTACATTGGTATAAATAAATTTGTCCCATTAATTATGAAAATTTCTCTACAAATAATTTGAATAGCTTTGTCGCACTAGTATATACCTAGTTGAAAAAAATAAAAACCAAAAAAAAATACTTAGACAGCGAACTCAAATCGGATTTACAACCTTGCCCTCCTGTCACCAAGCATCAATGTCTCTCCCTTCAAAATATGGACCTGGAGGTTTAAGCGAATATGATCAGTCACGCGTCATAACCCTGGGAACTAAGCGACCAACGAAACCGATCAATTATATACACAGAACCATAGATGATAAAATCCAATCCGCGTTGCATCACATCCACAAAGATGAAGACATCGAAATGGTACCCTTTGAAGACGCGGAAGATGTCGATATAATTACTTCGTATGTTGATTATTTACGAGGAGATACTTTGTATGAGCAAGATCAGACGAACAATAGTATGATAATTGACGACGAAAAAGAAAGTGAGAGTGATGGACGAGCACATGATGAAGTTGAAATCGAAGAAGGTAACATCTCGTATTTGATCCTCGATACGAATTTCCTAATTTCCCATTTAAAAATAATAGATCGGTTAAAAATCTTAGCTAATGACCATGGGTTGAAACTAATTATTCCGGTATACGTAATTCAAGAATTAGACGGGTTGAAAAATTCCAACCGAATCCACAATTCTCCATATGGACTAGATGAAGGATGTTCGGGCGAATCTATTGCACAATTGGCCAAATGGGCGAATAATTGGGTCTATAATTCCCTAATTAATGCACGAGCTATTGTTAAAGGTCAAAAATTATCCCAACGTATAGATAAAAGTTTGATTAAAGATGATGCGATATTAGATTGTTGTTTGTATTTTAAACAGATATATCCTAACAGATTAGCCATCGTGCTATCAAATGATAAAAATCTTTGTGCAAAAGCATTAACGAATGAAGTGTTGACTGTTAGTTTCAGACCCAATATGAGTGCGGAATTAATTGCTAAAACCATATATGACGAAAATGTTCGGAGATTTGGAAAATTGGAAACCAAGATGAAAGTAGTTACAAAGCTACAGCCACCGCAACTGACAGAATTAAGAGAACCCGCTCCAACAAATGGAAATGATAGAGAAGTGTCACCGTCACATGAATGGGTGGCGAAAACGCAACAGATAAATAAGTCGTCTAGTTTTGAGGATGTTTCTTACCGAGTATATAAAGAAATCCAGACCATCTTGTTGTCAGCGCTACATCATTGTATGGAGAAAGAATATGGAGATGATCTAGATCTAGTGCGGGATTATGATGAACAAAATATAACAACTATACGTGATTGTGCCGATTTATTAATCAGGTTTTGGAGTATCGTGTTTGCAGAATATTTTAGAGCCGAGCCAGATAAATTTGTCCCCTTTAATCAATCGAACATCCATCGTAAATATTCGAAAAAGACCCCAATCCACGTCGAAGTTCCTAATAACGCGTCTGAATTGCATGAATTTGTACTGTTTTGGACCAGGGTCTTGAGCGTTATTTACGACGCAGTTATGTCTAAAATTGATCAAGACGCGTTAGAAGCACTTATTGCTCGTTGGTCTAACATGGTTAATATGTTCTCCTAATAACCACATATACATATACATATATATATACACGTATGTTATTTATCTTCTCGACAATGATCCTATTTTCCTTCTCTTTCGTTGTGACTGTGGAATATCCTGACTACTCAAACTAGTACTATTATTCTGCGAACTCAAAGGTCTTTTAAATTCCGATCTACTTCGCTTTGTGGGTGATTCTGAAAGTACATTCAGATCAAGAGTTGGTTGCGATTCAAATTGAAGTTGAGAAAATTGCGATTGGGTTCCTGGTGAGGATTGTGAATCATCAAATTCAAATTTCACTGGACTTAAATCTTCTTCTTGTTCTGTAATATTTTGATAAAAAGAGTTAGCGAATTTCCATGGTGTTTCAATAGCCAATGAAATGTTTTTATTTAATTCGCAATCAATTGATTTCTTCTTTCGGGTTCGCAAATTTCTATATTCAATCGAATTCTTCTTTTCCCATCGACTGGGATTAAATTTCTCAATCATTTCCAATTCGCTACGATTGTTCCTCTTGTAATTATTAATCAATTCCATCCCATGGCTCTGTTTGAAATTCGTGGCCAAAAACCTCGCATATTGATCCTTCACACTGATGATTTCTTTAAGATCACCAATTTGATATTTTAAAAAACTGATATTGGCGAATTGTTGATAATTTAATTTGGCAAGAAACTGAATTGTTCTAGTATCGTCTTGTTTCACAAGACTGAATGTCCATGATGGTTCTCCCTTGGTTTGTGCAATTATGTTATCATCCTTTTGTTTGAAAGATATATTCTTCTCACGTACATCGTTATTTAATTCATTGAGCACATGATTTAAATCTTGATCTGATAAATCGTCAAGTCCGATGGCTCTTGCAGCGGGGATTAATCCTGTTTTATCTAGTTCTTGTACCCAGACATGAACAAAATTCGTTAAATAAAATCCATAACTGCACCCATTCTGCTGCGCATTAAATATGAACCCATAAATGCAGAACTTCTTCTCACCTAAAAATGATATCGTTTCTGGTATCCATTGTGTAGGCAACACCAGCATTGATGGTTCGTGAAAGAAACTGCGTGTTAATTATCGACTCTAACAAATAGTGGAAAGTTTGGGGAAAATTAGAAAATTGGACGAGCGCAAAGTGAGATGTGAAATTTTTCCCACCTCCACTACTGCGACTGTTTTTCATTTAGCTTCAAGTTCGTTTATGTCAGTCCATGCAATGTCCATCCCTTCCCATCCAGTCACATTCTCCACTAAGGACATTTCCGAAATATGCAATCGAGTTAAGATTAACTACGAATCCAAAAAGAAATCAAATCCAAATGAACGATACTTGATATCACTAGCTGGAGCTCCCGGATCAGGCAAAACTACATTCGCCAACTTAATTTCCCAAGAAACATCCAAATTCGCCCATGTCATTGTTCTACCACAAGACGGATTCCATTTATATCGAACACAATTACAACAATTACCTGATCCAGAAGAAGCATTCAGGAGACGTGGTGCACCGTTTACATTCAACCCCAAGGCATTTGTACTGTTGGTGTCACAATTGTCTGATCACTCAGTGACCCTCAAGGCACCTTCGTTTGATCATGAAGTAAAGGATCCTAAGGAAGATGATATAGTTATTGATCCAAGTGTGGATATTGTTATAATTGAAGGGAATTATGTTTCGCTCATAGATGATGATTGGAACAAAATTGGCGGTTTTGTGGACGATACTTGGTTCATCCAGACTCCAGAACTGTTGCTTCGTGATAGGATTACCAAACGACATTTGCAAGCTGGGATTTCTTCGAGTCTAAAAGATGCCGTTGAAAGAACTGACGGGAACGATATGGTCAATGCGAGATACATAATTGAGAACTCACAGCCTACAGATGTTCTAATCATAACGGAATAATTAATTAATATGTTCAATAATATTCATTTTTTTGTATATATTTGTTGTTATTCTTTTACTTTTTTAGATCTATAATACACTTCCTTTTTTTTTTAATATTCTCATCTTGGTTCAACGTTGTATTTCATCTTTATACCCATTGCAGATAACTCACTATCCAAGTATTTCAAAACAAATGGAATAGCAACCGTGGTGGTATCATCACCACCAACAAATTTCCTACCTTGACCATCTTCCCAAATATCTGCATCAGCAGCATATCCTTCATATTTATCCAAACCAACAGCACATCTTCTACATCTGATAGATGCCATACTTCCTATTCTTGGAACCGTAGTTTGAGTAGTCAATATGGAACCACACGAGCGACAAACTGGTGTTTGTGTGTAATCAGAACAATTCAACAATCTATCTTGTAACAAGAATGAAGTACCATGACCAATCAATGCATCTCTTTCCATCTCACCAACACGGATACCACCGGATCTCTTTCTACCTTTAACAGGTTGCATGGTTAATGAATTCACTGGACCGGTGGATCTGACTTGGAACTTATCGTTAACCATATGTCTCAATCTTTGATAATAAACACATCCAATGTAAATATCACAACGTAATTCTTCACCAGTAGCTCCGGAATACATTGGTTCGTTACCGTGGTAATTATAACCCGCTTTCAACAATTGTTCACCGAAATAATCAGCTGGGGTATCTTGTTCATTGAATTTCCATGGGGTGGAATCATGAGCCATTCCATGCAATGCACCAGCTTTTCCAGCAAGAGATTCGACAAACATACCAATGGTCATACGGGATGGGAACGCATGTGGGTTAATGATAACATCGGGTTGCATACCGGATTCCGTGAATGGCATGTCGATTTGTGGCCATTTTCTGGAACAAACACCCTTTTGACCATGTCTGGAAGAGAATTTATCACCAATCAATGGAGCTCTGGTAATTCTGTATTTAATTGTCAATTGTTGTCCTTCATTATCACTGGTTTCATCACCTAACAATTTAACTTCTTCAATATAACCAGGTTCGGAAGAATGGTAAGTCTTCACTTTGGTTTTACCCAACGTATCATCATAATAAGCAACGATTGGATCACCAGCTTCAACTTTAACACCAATCATTGGTAATCCATCGGCATCCAATTTTTCTTTCCAAGATTCTGGCCATTCATCATTACCAAATCCGAAATGTTGTGTTATTGGATCACCTCTTCTTCTGGATTGGGACAAATCGATTTTTTCGGTTTTGTAAACAGTACCATATCCAAATCCTCTTTCATCCGCAGATTTATTAATAATCATCGCGTCATCCATATCGTAACCTGTGTATGAAATGACAGCAACAATAGCATTCATACCATTAGGGAAATTGTCCATTCCATAGTCATCATACAAATTAGCCTTAACAATTGGAGTTTGACCAGTTTGTAAACGGTACAATTTGTTATCTGATCTATGCACTAATGCAGTACCTGGAGTACCCATAGTTTGTTTACCCATTTGACATTGATACATATTTCTTGGGGATTGGTTGAAATCGGAGAATGGAGTCAAGTTGGCCAAAATAGACAAAATATTAGTTGGAGTGAATTCGACATGACTGTGAACATTATTTTGGATTTCTTCTGGAGTGACAGCGACATTCATGTAAACTTGTTCGAATGGGCCAAGAATATCTTCTTTATCCAATGGCAAATATCTGACTGGTCTCATCATTCTGGAATGACCACCAAACAAGTACAACCCTGGATATTGACCTTTGTTGGATGGTGGGACATAACCAATTTCCAAATTTACGGGCAAACCATGAGATCCTTCAACTTTCCAGAATCTCAAAGTATCAGCAACAATTTTACCTTGTTTATGAGTGGTCCAACCAACAATTTTACCATCTAATTGGACACAACACAAGTTTGGACCAGCAGCAAAAGAATCAGCTGGTAAAACACCCAATTGGGTTAAAGCTTTAGGAACTTGTGATACGTCACATGCAACAGTGGCAATTTTACATTTATGAGACAAATGGTTCAATAAACCACATGGAGAACCATCGGGAGTATGAACGGGACAAAGGAACCCCCATGATTCTGGCAATAATTTTCTAACGGTGGTAGTTTTCAATTCAGCAAAGAAGGACCCACGATGGACCATTCTGAAATGGGAAATGAAACGGTAGAAATTAATCTTTTCGGCAACAACAGTATAACCTGAAACTTGTTGTAAATCCAAACCGGATTGAGAAACCAAATTACCAGTACTCAAGAAATATTGTAATTTTTGACCAATGTTTTCGTTGATTCTCAGGAATACTCTGGTCATGTATTTTCTATCGTCGAAATTGATACCAACACCACGATTGATATCGGATTGGATTTGTAATTTAATGTTTTGTAAATATTCTTCAATTTTTTCCTTAATAATCATACCATAAAGGAAACCACCCAATAATACTTCTTGATGTTGAGTAGCATCTGGGTTGTCTGGAGCACAATCACCAGCAACCAAGGAGTACAATTTTCTAATCATGAACAACAACATTCTGAACTTATCGGCGTTGTTTGGCAAATGAACCAAAACGATTCTCTTCAATACTTCCTTACCAACGTCAACATCAGACATGTCTGGAGTAGCACCAAAAACTACTCTGAATTTGTCACCCAAGTATGCCAAAGTTTCTTGTTGTGAGTCCAAATGGTATTTCTTGTAAGTTCTTAATAACAATTCCAAACGATCGGTTAAAAATGAGTTTCCGGTGTCATTACCTACAATACCATCGAAAATTTCACGATCATTGGTTTCAACCAAAGCTTTTAAAATCATCATAACAGGAACTAAATATTCATTCTTTTTCCATGAGAATCTAAAAGTCACATTACCATCATTCAAGTAATGCAATACATTGGTTTGGGAAGTTTGATCTGGACGAACACATCTAATTTGGATACCGTATTTGGTATAAGAAGCTCCACGATTACCAAATGATGGACGTATGAGGGCCATAGGATGGTTACGTCTTTGCACAATCAACATACGGATCAATTTTTCAATACCGTTAACAATAAAGTACCCACCCAATTCGTCACTCTCTTCTTTGGCTTCGACCAATTGATTTGGAGTCAATTTTTCCAAATGACATCTGTTGGATTTCAACATGATTGGAATTTGACCTGCTTCTCTGATTTCCAGTACTTCCTCGCCATCATTCACACTCCACGTGACATTCAACATCAATCTCGATCTATAAGTCACCATTCTTTCTCTACATTCACTTGGGAAAGTCTTTCTATTCAACGATAATTTATCATTAGCTGGGACACTAGGTTTGGCTAATTGGACGGAATCGACCCTGATTTGAAGCTTATTACCTAGACGGGTAGATGTTTCTGGGGTGTCGAATATAGTTTTTGATCCAATATCTTTCACGGCAAGATTCAAAAGGCCACCATCTGGTCCATCCATTAAGGCATTGAATGAACCAACGTGTGGAGCAACCGCATCTTTTAACAATGGGTAGGAGTTATTATCCTTGGGAGGGTTTTTAAACCTTTTATCCGTTTCTAAAGTTCTAAATTGCGCTAAAGTCATGGCGACAACCAGATAAATGAGGGTTGTGTGAGATGAATAAAGATAGTGCAAGAAGAAGAAGAGAATGAAAAATGGAAAATCAGAATAAAAATTTTGTGTGAGAGATGAGAAGACTGCTGATGGGTAGTGCGCCTGTTGAAAAAAAAAATCCACTTTACCTTTTGTTATTATTAATCATCTACTTGAAACTTCTACTGAGATCAATTAGAAGATCACAATGGCCAATTCCAAGTATGAGTATGTCAAGTTGTTCGAGAAGGAGAACTTCTTATTGCCAGACACTTACATAATTATCCGTGTAGATGGCAAAGGGTTTCACAAGTTTTCACAATTTTATGAATTTGATAAACCGAACGATTTCCGAGCACTTCAAGTCATCAACAAGGCTGCCTGTAAGATAATGGAGAAATACAGTGATGTTCTACTTGCCTATGGTGACTCTGATGAGTATTCCTTTTTGTTGCACCCCAATTGTGACTTGTACGAAAGACGAGAGATGAAACTAACGACGTTGTTTGCGTCCTTGATGTCGACATATTATATGCACTATTGGCAACAAGAGCTCCCTGATAAACCATTGGATATTGACCATCTACCTACATTTGATGCCCGAGCAGTATTGTATCCTACTTTCAAGCACATTCGAGATTATTTCAGTTGGAGACAGGTCGATTGTCATATTAACAATTTGTACAATACCACGTTTTGGAATTTAGTCTTGAAATTGAAGATGACCCCTCAACAAGCGGAACAGAGGTTAATGGGGACGGTATCTGCAGATAAGAATGAGATATTGTTCAAAGACTGTGGAATAAACTACAATAACGAATTGGAAATGTATAAGAAAGGTACGATATTTGTAAGAGAGTTTGAAGATTACGAAGCACAAGACGAGACAGGTTTGACTTCTCGACAAAAGCAACGGTTGAACAAGAAGAGAAAGAAGGCTGAGATAAAGGAATACCATGTTGATATTATCAATGATAATACTTGGTGGGACTCACGTCCTTGGCTAAAGCAGTGAGTAAACTCGAATAAATGGCTAGGTGGACTGGCATTTTGAAAATACTATCAGCTCTTAAATAAACTATATACTCTTCTTATCTAGAGATAATGTAAATCTCGTAAGCTTGTAATCTTCACATATCTTGTTCCTCTCTAATGGCGAGAATGCGAAAACTGAAAAATGAGAAGAAACAATGAAGAAAAAATTTTATTTTCATTTTTAGTCATTCATCCAACCATTTTCCCATATCTCATCGTTCCCCCATCACCATGTCCTCCAAGACTGTTATTTCAGAAGATGAATTAATCTCGTTGTTTAGCAAGGCCGGTTTTGACGAGAAGAAAACAAAAGATATTAGCAAAAACAAGAAAGTTGCCCAGGCATTGTACAATATCTTAGATAAGAACACCACTGGCAACGATGATAAGAAATTGACCTTATTGCACCAATTGGCCATCCAAGAAAGTAAAAACGGTGTCGTTCCAAACCATGAGTATATTATCAACGGTATTCGTGATGGCGATTTGAAAACCACTTTACAAGTCACTGAAGGTATTAAATATTTACAAGAAAATCCAGCACCTGTAGATAAGGCAAAATTCAATGAAGCAACCGGTGTTGGTATTGAAATTTCTCCAGAAGAAGCCAAAAGTGAAATTTCCAAATACCTTGATTCTATTAGGACTGATTTGGACGCCAAAAGATACTCCATCTTATCTAAAGTTTTGGTTGAACTTAAGAACCAACCTACTTTGAAATGGGCCCCACCACAAATCTTCAAACCAATATTAGATGAAGAATTCTTAGCCAGATTAGGTCCAAAAGATGAAAGAGATAATGCCAAGAAGAAAGAAAAGAAGCCAAAGGCACCAACCAAGGCTGCTTCTGACGCTGCTAAAAAGAGTCCCTTTGGAGATGAACCTGAAAAATCCATGTTTTGTGAAGGTTTCCTCGGAGCTTTGCATAAGCCAGGTGAAGAGCCTCAAATGTATCCTGAATTGTTGGAAGAACATAGAAAATTCATTGGTGGTAAAGTTCTTACCCGTTTCCCACCTGAACCAAATGGATTCTTGCATATCGGACATTCCAAGGCTATAATGGTCAATTTTGGTTATGCCCAATACAATGATGGTAAATGTTATTTGAGATTTGATGACACCAATCCAGAAGCTGAAGAAGAAGTTTACTTTAATTCCATTAAGGAAATGGTTTCTTGGTTGGGTTACAAACCATGGAAAATCACTTATTCTTCTGACTATTTTGATCAATTATACGATTTGGCCGTCCAATTGATTAAAGCGGACAAAGCATACATCTGTCATTGTACTCCAGAAGAAGTTAAGGTCTCACGTGGATTAAAGGAAGATGGTACTTTGGGTGGTGAAAGAACCGCTTGTAAGCACAGATCTCAATCCGTTGAGCACAACTTGCGTGAATTTGAAGGTATGAAGAATGGTAAATACGCAGTCGGTGAAGCCACATTGAGAATGAAACAAGATTTGGAATCTCCATCTCCACAAATGTGGGATTTAGTTGCTTACCGTGTGTTGAACACCCCTCATCATCGTACTGGTGATAAATGGAAAATCTACCCAACTTATGATTTCACTCATTGTTTAGTGGATTCTTTTGAAAATATTACCCATTCCTTGTGTACCACCGAGTTTGTTTTGTCTAGAGAATCGTACGAATGGTTATGTGATGCCTTGCACGTTTATAGACCAGCCCAACGTGAATATGGTAGATTAAACTTGACTGGAACTATTATGTCCAAGAGGAAAATTGCCAAATTGGTCAACGAAGGATATGTCAGAGGTTGGGATGATCCAAGATTGTACACTTTGGAAGGTATCAAAAGAAGAGGTGTTCCACCAGGAGCCATTTTATCATTCATCAACACTTTGGGTGTGACCACTGCGACTACCAATATTCAATCAGTCAGATTTGAAAGTGCTGTTCGTAACTACCTTGATCAAACCACCCCTAGGTTGTTGATGGTTTTAAACCCAGTTGAAGTTTTAATTGATAATGTTGATGAAGATTTCAATTTGGAAGTTGAAATTCCATTCCAACCTGGTAAAGATGAAAAATTGATGGGTTCTCGTAAATTGGTTTTCTCCAAACATATTTATATTGATGTCAGTGATGTCCGTGAAGAACCTGCCGACAAGGAATTCTACAGATTGGCCCCAGGTCAACCTGTTGGTTTGATGAAAGTTCCATTCAACATAAGTTTCAAATCCATTGAAGAAAAAGATGGCAAGAAAATTGTCCATGTGAACTACGACGAAGGAATTAAAGCTAAACCAAAAACTTATATCCATTGGGTTCCTAAGAGTACTGCAGTTCCTATTAAGGAAGTCAGAATTTACAACCAATTATTCAACAGTGAAAACCCATCTGCTCATCCAGATGGTTATTTGAAAGACATCAATCCTGATAGTGAAGAAGTTTTGACTAATGCTGTTGTCGAAGAGAACATCAAGGAAATTATTGCTAAATCCCCAATGAACATTGAAATTACAGGAAGTGAATTTAACATTAAGGAGAATGCTGGAAATAATACCATCAGATTCCAAGCCTTGAGAGAAGGTTATTTCTGTTTGGACAAAGATTCCAAGGATGACGCTTTGATCATTAACAGAATTGTTAGTTTGAAGGAAGACGCTGCGAAAAATTAGATAAAACTATAGTGTAGAATATATGTATAGTTATAATAGTACAGTAAATGAAACATGTATATTTATAATTTAAACTGTGCCAAAAAAAAAAAATTGTATACAAATTACAAAGAATGACAACATTGCTATCCCCATAAGATGTTGATCCATTGCCATCCTTTCAATTTTGGATAAGGTGGTTCTGGACGAGCTTGAACGTCATAAAAGATTGGTTTCAATACAACATCTTTAGGACCCTTGATTTTGGTTCTCCAAAATATTTTACCAAAAATGTACAATACGATACTAAGTGGGATAATGAAATAGGAACTGAAGAAAGTTGAAAATTCCCAATATCCATGAATGAAAGTTGAGAATCCACCCGTCAACAAGAATATAATGGCAAAGAACAATGAATAATAAGCAGCAAATTCACCAAACTTGAACTTATATGGTAAATCATCTCTTGTGTAACCTTGAGCTCTCAAGGCTCTACTCATGGCAATATGATTGCAAGAAATAACGATCCAATTGAACAAAATGTTGGAAGATGTGATGTCTTGAAACCAACTGAAAACCGTTGATGCGCCGGAACTACTCGACATATATGCCAATGGTAAAAAGCAACAACTAAACCCAACCGCAATATATGGTAATCCATGTTTGTTAACTTTAAGGAAAAATTTGGGAAGTTGACGTTTACTAGCAAGGGCAAATATGGTTCTACTAGATTTGATAATTTGAAGATTAGCAGCCGACAAAGCCGAAGTTAACACCACCGCATTGACAATATGAGGTAATACTTTAATACCTGCTCTCACTATTGCCACGACGAATGCTGATCCTCTTGCAGTACCATCTGCTTCACTAATAGCTGGATCTGTATGGGAGACAATCATGGACAAGATAAAAATCATGACAAAATAAAGCAGGAAAACACGATAAAAGACACGCTTTGCGGCACGATAGATTGCTCTTCTAGGGTATTCGGATTCACCAGCTAACAAACAAATAGCTTGAAGTCCACCAAATGAATATACCGCTGAGTTCATTGCTTTCCAAACTCCAAGAAATTTCCCCAATGAGCCAGTAGCATATCTTTCGGAAAAGGGACCAGGGTTTTTCCAATATCTGAAACCCAATCGATCATGATTAGGAGCTCCACCTAAATCAATTACTAACCCGACAATCACCATACCGACAACCAAGAGGATTTTCAAAATCCCAAATGCAAATTCAATCTCACCATACCATTTCACATTATATGCATTGACGGCCACCACGACCACACCAAACACTGTGATGAAAACCGCTGGATTTAAATCGGACCAATAGGTCATGACCACTGCAACTGCTGATAATTCATTGGGGATAATACTCGAATAAATATCACAAATTCCCATGGAAAATCCTAAGGCGGAATCAATAAAATGTTCCGCATGTCGAACGTACCCACTGGTAACTGGCATCAAACAGGCAACTTCGGTAACAGCAATTTGGTTAGCTCCAATAACTGTTCCAACAAATGTATATGCAATGATCATACCCACAGGACCTGCAGTTGCTAATGTACCACCAGAACTAAATAAGAAAAGTTTGTTAGTATATATATGTTAAATGGTATCTTTGTGTAATTGTGAGTAGTTGCAAAACGAAAAAATGTAAGAACCCCACAAATTTAGTAGTGTTTACATACGAAAGAAACAACCCAGTTCCAATAACCCCAACTAAAGAAATCATTGAGATCAATCTGGCATTTAATGACAGCGATAAGGTACCGTCATGGTAGAAGATTTCTTCAGCTTGGATCTGGATATCACTTTTTTCATTATAATTTAAGGATTCGATGTCGGAAGAATTGGCAAGGACGTTAACCACTCCCTTTTCCTTTTCTGTTTCATTTGACATATTTTCTTTGGTTAATTATTTTTGTTGTTATTCTAAAAATATGGGTACTTTTTTTAAGAGAATCTTTTTTGGTTTTGCATTTATATAGTTTTCGGAATATGCAAGTGTGGCTCTGGGAATTAATTTATAGATAAGAAGTCTTATGCATTTCCAATTCAGAATGCCTTACAGAATCTTAAGTTAAAAACCATAACTACAGGCTCATCTCAGCTATGTCATTATCGACTGTATGCAGTGTATATATATGTGTGTGAGTGAATGTGTAACAATGGGGGAAGCTTATTGAAATTGGGTCATTAATGGAACAAACCACAGTCAGGGCAAATTGCCTTTGCATATTTCGAATCATTTATAGAACGATTCAAGATGGATAAATGAAGAGAGTTTGCTTCTACATAAGATAACGACAATGCTGGAATTGTTTTATTTTATTTTACAATAGATCAAGAAATCTGCCTGTCAAGTACCATGGGAATCGTATTTCTTTAAACTTCGTATTCTAAAACTCTTGGTATTTTTCTGCTTTAGAGAGAGCTATCAAAAGGCGATAGTTCTACCCTGATGTGAACAAATGTAGCACTCCACAATACCCATAATCACTGTTAAATTAATGACGTGCTTAATAAAAAAAAATTGAGTGTGAAGTAATTTATTTATTAAGGCGGTGTGTTGGAACCACAGTTATCTTTCCTCCCCTCTTGGTGATATCTAAGCCTATAAAGGGCCGTTGATAGAAAGAGAGGTTGACGATTTTTTTGACTTTTTGTCTTTTTGGAGCAATGATGTGACAATGCCTTCCTTTCCTTTTTTGCGCTATCTCTCGTCGAGATCGTTTGGTGGAGGTACGCTTGTGTCGGATATCTTATCTTTATCTCCCAGCTATGTCATAATTTTATTTTATTTTATCTATCTCTTTCTGATTTATCCGACAAACTATTAAGTAATTACCTTTGATGTTGGGAAATGTCCAGCTAATTGGTATCAATTTAGTATTCTTGTAAAAGTAAGTAGATACGAGTCTACGCCTGATTTGTTTATCTTGATTATTTCCACGGTTTAGATCTTTCCCACGCTGATTCTAATTTTCTCTACTTTATGCAAAGCCTCTGGCCGTATGGTTCATTAATTAATTTTACAGTTTCTTCTAATTGGGCGATAACCAAAGAACATTTTTTGTATTTTAAAGTTTCTAATACATTGCTGTTCCTGGAAATATGTGATAAATTTCACCACATACTTAGATATGTTAATATTCGATCTTAGATTCTAAGGTAGCTTGTTGTTAGAGTTGCAGCTCATCCATAACATCATTCTTTATAAAAACTAAGCGTGCCTACCGCAAAAGCTTTGGAAAATGAACGAAGTTGTTGTGGGAATTTTATTCCAAGTGATGATGATGTGGGAAAGAGCTTGTAGGTTTGTTATTTAGTGTCAACAAAGAAGATCCGAAGTACATTTCATTTAGTTGAATTTATGGAACCTAAATAGCCATAATTTTTCACTAAACTTTGCATAAAATCCACCATAATTTAAATACAACTCTACAAAATACCATTAATTACACCAATATCTTCCTAAAATCTTTCATGACTAGAACCAAATCAATGGTTGGTAATATGACTAGCCTGGGGAATTAAATAGGATATAACGAAACGATTTGCAACAACATTTGGTAGCTGGATGTTCAGTTCATATCTTTTTCGCCAAGTCCACACGACACCACAATCAACACCTGAAAAACTTTCTACGTCGAGCCAATTCATGAACTCCCAGAGGAAGAAGAACGACTTACAAATCCCTTTAAAATCTAATAATATGATAATTAAAAAAAAGAATAAGATGATAAAGTAAAGATCAGCAAAAGATATATGATAGACAAGAAGATTATTCAACCCCTTCAACTCACATCAAAATAATTAATATCTGAAAAAAAAAAAATGTTCCACCATCCAACTTCCCATTGTTCCACTGTCGAAGAAGAGAACCACCCAGACAGATTCCTATCTCCATTTATTTATAAATTCAAACACAATTGGATCAAAAGTTGACAACGGATCTTCATTTTCATGTTTCACAATCTCCTTTTTATTCCCCACGTGAGAATCACGATAATGACGAAGATAATGACCCAACACTGAACTTCTTGAAGTACAATTAACTTCAAGAATCTGCCAACAATTCGTACACAATACCCCTTCCCTTTCCAAAATGTGGGCGTTTGTTTTCCGTTTCTTCTTTTCTGGTTCATCATATTCCCCCTTTTTAAATTTATATCTTCCATAAAATTTCGGATCAGGTACTGAATTCCCATTGGTTAAAATCCCATGTTTATAAGCTAAATGATTCCCATATGAAGAATTCTTCAATCCGAAAAATTCAATTTTTTCACAATATGGACATAATCCAGCCCTAGTGGTATTATCGGGTTTACCTGATTTATCCAATTTGGTTAAAATGTATTGTGCTTCATATGAAGTTTTTTTAAAATTGGGATTAGCAGTGATTTCATATTCACCTTGGAAATGTTTTTTGGTGATTTCATCCAATTGATCCCGAACAAATAATGTACGTTGTACACGACAAGTTTGGGAACAATTAATGGGGGAAATTAATTTTTCATTCAAAATGATACATTGGTAGGCATTGGGGATTTTGACTGATTGATTGGATAATATAGAAGAATAAGGATAATCAGGACGGGAAATGATGTTTAATGTGGAGAAATTCAATTTGGAGTTTTTGTAAAATGTTCTATTATCTAATTTTCTTTTTCGTGGGGATTTACGACCAGCACCGCTACCTCCATGAGAAACACCTGGACCACCATCGCTTGGGGAGTTTGAATTTGAATTTGAGTTAGAGTTGGACTTTGAGTTTGAATTGGAATTTGAGTTGAAATTTGAGTTGGAATTGGTTGTGGCAATAACTTTTGTTGCTATATTTAATGACAATTGCAGATGTGCGTCAGATTTATTGGAATCAGCTGGAGATGATCTTCGATTAATCAAGAAAGGAATTTGGGTTTTCGAAGATGGGAAATATGGTTCAAGACCTTTCAGCTGTGGAATAATTGGCAAATCTGATGATGAACCGACAATGGTATTATTATTATTCTCATCACCATTATGATTCTGTTGTGGTTCTGGTGGAAGTTGTATTTGTACTTGTGTCTGTAAAACAGGTAATCGCAGTTGTGATTTGATTTGGACTTGTGATGATGATGACGCTGGTGCCGGTGGTGGTTCCTGAACGCGCAAAATTGAATCATCCGATAAGGATTTCCATCCGTCAATTTCTCTACATGTTGCTTCAAATATTTCAAGAACTTCTTCATGAGTGAGTTCCTTTTCATTATTACAACTACTATGATTATGCGTATTACTATGACTTGTTCCTTCCATTGGTTCCAATATGGCATTGGCTGAATCAATGACAAATTTTATATATCCATTCATGTATGATTTGGGAGATACGGTTTCACCACCATCACCTTCGAGATATTTCAACACCTCACAATGTTCGTCTATGTACGCATCTTCATCACAATTACCACCATCTCCATCGAGTTGATGTGTATTGTCACCGATAAAATTATTATTATTATTATTATTATTATTATTATTAGATGCATAACCACCATTAATGTTAGTTTCAGAATATTCATGCAAAAGATGCAATATTTCATCTTGAAGTGCTTGTGAATCAATAGGTATGTTGCTTGAAACATCTAATTCATTGGGTCTTTTAAGTTCATTTTCAACCAAATCATAAGGAACATCAAGCAATGAACGACCGTGGTTGAAATTCAAATTGAATTGTTGTTGTTGATGTGATGGGAATAATTCTTCTGGGAATGGTATATCTATCAAACTTTCAATTGGGAATGACATGATTGACAGTTGTTGAGGAACCATAATGAACACTTCCCCTTATTGTAAATGATGATGAATAATGCAAAAGTTCTACTTGTTGAATTTGAAGTTTTTTTCCAAAATAGAAATGGACAAGCAACGAAAAAGAAATTCCTTTCTTATTATTCAGACTTTAGGATAATTAAGATTGTTTTAGATGGAGTTTTTTTTTTGGTTTTCAATGCATGAAATGAGAAATTTGTTCTTTAAGAGATGTAGATTTATGACAAAGAAAAACGCTCTCTCTATTCTCTTCCTCTTTGTTTCAGTCTCTGTGTCTGTGTCTGTCTCTCGGAAAGGAATAGTAATGATAAAATTACCAACACCAATGAATATGATAATTAAGGAAACTTTTGTAACAATAGGGATTCGTTCCTTTAATTTTTATTCGTCAAATAATGAAACTTTTTGATGTTGCTGTTTATCGTTTGTTTGTTTGTTTGTTTGTTGGGGTTTTGCCTTTTTTTTTTGCTTGTGTATATGTGCTGTTTTATTTTTTAAGGCGGTAAATTCCTTCATCCTATGTCATAGAATTTTGCAGCTAGTTGGCATAACAAAAGAAAAATGCAAAATACGAAAAACAAAACGTGTATTAATTACATATGTACAGTTGAAAAGGTATATGTTCATAAATCGGTTTTTGTTTCTTACACAAACTTAACTTCATATTTCACGACTTGGTTTGTTATGCAAGCAGAGAAGAGAAACCAAAATACCAAAAAATTGTTATGGAAAGGGGTGGGTGTATGTATTAACTACTTCTGCTTAAGTTTGAGTGTGCAATGGTGGGCAGAGATAAGTTGAATTCGGTGTATCTTATATGATTGTGATTATTGCAGCCAATGTCAAAAGTTCCGCATAACTTTTTTTTTCTCTTTTCGCAATCAAAACAAACAACGAACACAAAATACGCATTTATTAAAATAGGTGCATTATTTATTATTATGTAATACTTACTACAAGGAACGGAAAAATAAAAATAAGAGAAAAATGGAAAAATGGAGTAGTTTGAAAAATAACTTAAGCAACGGATTAACAAATAAACAAATCAAAAAAAACACACTCAACAATTGGAATCAATCAATCAACAACGGGAAACTTCTTTTTGGAAATAAATAAAACAAAAATTAAAAAATAATCACTAGCATAGACTTCCTCTTCATCATCTTCTTAGAAGACAATAAAGTAAGAAACAAACTGGGGATCGAACAGTCAGTCGAAGGGTATAAATAAATGCTTTGATATGAACACAACTATGCATCATCTGGCTTAGCTCTCTTGACTCTAAAGAATCTAAACTTCGAAGCATCAGAGCCAGGTTCTCCGTCACCAGCAGCAGGATGATCACCATGTTCATATTCACCACGTTGGAAACTACTATTCTCTTTCGGATACCCATTGGTACCAGCCGAAGCAGGCACGGTATTGCCCGAGACATCAACACCATTGACCCCCTTTCTTGATCTTCTAGCAAATACAAATGCCACCACCAAACTGACAAACGATATAATCAACGTAGCCACCGAGGCCCATAAAATACCAAATGCTGTTGCTCCCAATGATGTATGGAATCCAGCACGGTTCCATTCGTGTCTTCCCTTGGCATGTGCGGCTGTAATCAACGATGCTGCCGTAATGTCAAACAAGAGGGCAATAAAGGTAAACACAATTCCAAATATACCACCAAAATTAAAACAAATATTCAATGGTGTGACAAATAATGCAACCACAGTAAAGAATAATGCCACGAGGGTGAATGCCCATCCACAACGGGATAAAAAGTAATAGGTATCTCTGTCAGTGATGAAATTTTCAGGAATACCACTATCACGACCAAAATTGTCTGCTGGAGAATATGGGAAAGCAGCCTTGGAGGCTTCACAATTGGCATTTCTATTGTTGACCTCTTCACAGAGTCTATAAAATGTCCATCTGGTGGTGGAGAAAGGTACTCCAGTCAATCCGGAAGTGTCGGTCTGCGACCAATAGAATTTACCCAAGATGGACGATGTTCCAGCCCCATTGATCACCGTGAGGATTAATAGCAAGGTTGAGCCCAATAGGAAAAATATAGGGATGATTGTTAAGAACCTCATTTTTTTGGGAAGACCTTGTTGTTGGATTATAAAAATAGAATATTTATTGGCAAGAAATGATGAAAATTATATTAAATAAATTGATACCTTATACAGGTAGGGTAATTGAATAGAAAAATAAAAGAAAAAGAAGAAGTAGAAGAAGCACAAGGAATTAAAAGACAAAAAAAAAGAAGGAAAGTTGTAGAGGAATGGAAGTGGAAGTCGAAGTGAGAGTGACTAAAGTGTGGGAATTGTTTTTCTTTTCTTGCTGTGCTTTGCTCTTTGTTCTTTGTTCTTTTTTTATCTCTCGAGGCTGTAAGGTCAGGCAAGCAAAGAAAACTAAGAATCGAGCAGTCAGGCAGGCAAGAAAAGAAATAAAGAAAAACCTTGAAGGCAATGCAATCAGCCTTTGACAATACTACTATCACCACCACAACCACCATCATCATCACTCTCATGTACATATCGTTCTTTGGTCTCGGTGGGAATCCAGCGAATGGTGCCATAATATAGTGATAGCAATTATATTTACTTGTATTTGTAAATGTTATTTTGTGTGGATGTGTGGATGTGAGGATGGAACTACTATTGTTCTGTTGCTATTGTTGTGTGAATTGAGTGTGATGATTGCCTAAACAAGAACCCACACACACTTTATTTGGCCTATTAAGATTACAACTACCCTTGCTTGTTATGGTTTTCGATTAATTCTGAATCTTTTTTCTTCGTTTCTTCCGACTAAATTCTTCTAACCATAGCTCCCAGTAATGGTTGCTCATCTCTCGACGTTGCCTTTTTCAGCCCTATGACACTGTTGCTGTTGTTGTTACTTAATGTTCTAGGTTTTTCCTTCTTTTCTTTTTTTAAGGCTGGGTTAATTTGGAACGGGGGAGAACGAGGATTTCATCCCCTACTTTGCGGCACCTTGCTTGGAACAGAATAGCCATATTGCGTTTTCTTGACTTCCAAAATGAGAAGCATCATGACAGGAATAATTGGATATGTACATTGTAGCAAAAATAAAATAATCGCATTGGAAAAAAAGGGGTATAGTAATTTCGGAACAAAATATTTCCTTCAATCCATTGCCCAATCCATCAGCACACCACTCATGATTTCTTGACATGAGATAAAACCAAAACTAAAAAAAAAAACATGCCATGGGGATATTACACGTTCTGTACCATTTCCTAATGCAGGAACCATGACCTTTTCCTTAGTTGGACTACTTCCGTTAATTACTTACTTCTCTTGATGTTGTTGCATGTATAATTGCTCCTCTGCATATGTTGGGTAACATTCTTGTAATATGAAATTGCATAAATCATAAATTACTAAATATGCAATAAATGAACGTTGTTGGGGGGAACAATTATAATATCGGACAAACAGCAACGGGGGCCGAAGAAAAAAAAATTCTCTTTGTCTTTGCTTCGCTTCTAACCATTTCTTCGTTCTTTCTTTCTTTATTTGACTCCAATATTTTTTTTCTTTTGTTTTTGCTCTGTCTCTCTCTCGCACATTCTGTCTGTTTTTACACCTAAAACTTAATTGCAAGATATTCTTCTTTCTCCCCACTCTTAGCTACCACTCTTGGAACAAAGCCATCCATGATACTCAAGTAATTACAAGATCAACGTTAAAAAGAAAGACAATACCCCGAAAATTCAGAAACAATAGACCCACTTTTTTTTTTCTTTAACAAGTAGTGATCTCAACCACAACCAGATCAGCTCAGCAACTTTCACAGATCCACACGAGTCCAAGATTAAAAAGATTTGCGAGTCATGTTCAAATCATTTACCTCAAAAGTATCAAAAGGCATGAACACCAACACCACTGGCAATGTGAACGACACCCTGACTCAGTCAAAGTCCCCTCCTAAGCAAAGCAGTCCCAATTCCAAACCAAGAGTCCCACCATCACCAGTGTTCAATGCGTTCAATTTTGATCAAGTATCACCAGATGCGATACCAATAGTAGGGGTACAATATTCAAAATCCTCTTCGAAACCGCTCTATGAAGGAGCAAATGGGATCATCTTTAAAGGAACCGATTCGACTCATTCCAAATCTTTGGTGTTGAAGCGCGTCAAGCAGAAGAAAAACCAACCGTTATCGGATTACAAACGGGAAGTGTTGAGGGAATACAACAATTTGAAGATGTGCAATCATAAAAATATTATACCCTTGGTTGATCTTGCTGCGTTTCCAGATTCACAGGAGTTAGCATTGATTTTACCATACTATGCCAAGGGGGACTTGTTAGATTATCTTTCCAAACTAAGAAGATTTAAAATCGAGCTATCGACAAGTTTGAAAGATGCAATTTTCAAACAGATCTTGAAGGGAATAAGCTATCTTCATCGCAAAGGTATTGTGCATCGAGATTTGAAACCGGAGAACTTCATGATTGACTTCGATGGGGTGTTGAAGATTTCCGATTTTGGTTATAGTTTGAACATAGCGTCTGATTCTTACAAAGAATACTTTAAAGATAACCCCCATGAGCTATATTGTGGGACGAATAGTTTTAAGGCACCCGAATTATTTCATATTGAACATGAAATCAAGGAACGCAAATTTAATTATGACCAATATTTTGCCAAATCCCCGGAGAAATTTAAATACTTGGATTACTGGGCCCTAGGAATAATTTATTTTACAATTTCCTTAATGAAATGCCCATGGAATACGGCAAATGATTTAGATGCCATGAATATACCATTTATCCATTACAAAAACAAGTTCCCCGATTCTTCTTCAAAATTAACTCAAATCCTCGCTGATCTAAATAACAGGAATTCGTCTTTCAAATCCAACCCTGCCTTGTCATTATTTAAAAGCTTGCATTACGATTCCCGAGAGTCAATACTTGGGTTATTGAACCCACAACTGGACAAGCGATTGAGTCCAGATGATTTGTTAAGTACCAAATGGATAGCGCAAGTATATGCAGACCCTAAAGATCTTGTGAAATTATTGAAATGAGTTGTTGATGAATCCTTGCAAGTATTCAAGATCCGAATCGTATTCAATTCTGGCGGTGAGTCCCTCAATTGAATCCATAAATGTGGTTGCATCGACATAACGCAACCCATTTCTATTCCCAATTGTGCCTCCCAACAAGCTAGAACATAAAGGTTGCGTGGAGGCAGGTTTCAGTTTCCTGGATTTTGCTTTGGTAGTCATGGTCGTGCTGGATGGAGCCGTAACAGAAGTAGCAAGGGTACTATTGACAATCGGAGTAGGTTTCAGATGTGCGTTCTTGCAATGGTTGTTGTTATTGGATTGCTTCCTAGAGCTTTCATTGTGGAATGAAGATGAACATGAAGACGAAGGATATTCATGAACGTAATTGTTGACTTTTCTTTTAGTCATTCTGTCACATTAAGACTCACACCCACCAAGTTAAATTGAATCAAATAATGGAAGTAAAATAAAGTTCAATAGGGGATTGATTGACAAGGGAATATGGTCGTCAAAAAAAAAAATAGGGAAGGAAAATAATACCAGTAATAATAATAATAATAACAGTACAAGAAAAAAAAGAATCTTCTACTGTCTGTTACCTTTTTACAACCAAAAGAAAGCCAAACGAGACCCTAAGCGAGTGGGATACGTATATAGATGCATAGATAATTAGATACAAAAGATCAACACATTTAACCTTTTCTTGTTGAATAGACAAAATTCAAATTAAAGTAGATTGTTGTTGGTAATGATAATAGATATAATTAAATTTATTGATACAACATATAAAAGAAAATGGAAAAACAGATTCAGCACAATTAAAGAATATAAAACAAAAGCAATTAGATTTAGAATTATATCCTTCTAGGACTAGAAACATATATATAAGTCAAATGTAGATAATGTAGATAATGATCAACAACAATATAAACGAAAACATAAAAAATGACAGCAGTAATACAAAGTAAAGTAATGAGAATAATATTAACAAACAAAACAAATAATAAAAAAAACAACTGTTGCAACCAAATGGTACTTCATTAGTTAGCAAAGTATGTAGGTATAAGGTGAACGGAAGGATAAATCTTTCATGACAAGACTCACACACCATATGCGGTGAATATAACAATAACATTAACAATAATAATAGTAGTAGTGGTAGTAGTAGTAGTACTATAGTAATAATAAAAAAAAAACAAATACAGAATAAAACACATTGAAATGAATAATGAATGCTGGATAATGGCAAAATGGTAAATGTAGAAAATGAGCAAATGAAATGATTGATTTATGGAGAATCAACTACTTCTGGTGCTGATTCAGAAATCCAGAATTGCCTCCCTGTTGTGATTGTACAGATTGTGGTTGTTGCGACTGTTGTTGCTGCTGTTGACCTTGTGAAACACCATTAGTTGTTGCAGCATTCGTAGAAGTTCTTCTTGGATTACCTGGTCCTCTTACACCCAAAGGATTCTTTGAAAAGGATAATCTAATACCTCCCTTGGCACTGCCACCACTTGCTCTTGGTAAAGCTCTTCCATACAACTCAGCTAAAGCCCTTGTAGCATGGGCAACATCTTCAAATTCAACAAAACACATTGGTCCATGACTATGACTAGTTGGTCCTGACCCATTGGTGGATGATTGATTCTTTGTTCTAAATGAAAGTCTTCTAAATCCCTTTTGAGGTGCAAACAACGTACGAAGCTCAGTTTCAGTTGCATCTGGTGGTAAATTACCCACGTACAATGTGTTACACGGAGGGTTTTGATCAGCTGGATTTGCCGGTGGAGGCACCCTAGCTAATAACGATAAATCAGGAATGTCTTTGGATGTTGTAGTAGAACTTCTATGAGTAGGTGGACTGGTAGTGGCCTGTTGCAAAGGTGTTGTTGAAGGTTTCGAAACTTGCTGTTGTGGCAATTGTTGTTGAACTTGTTGTTGGACAGGTTGTGGTTGACTTTGTTGAATCGATGGAGGTGAAACGTGCAAACCAGGTGGATTAGATTGAGTATTCACCGGTTGTGGTACAGGAACCTGTTGTTGTGGCTGCTGCCTTTGTTGTTGCTGTTGCTGTTGCTGTTGTTGTTGTTGTTGTTGTTGTTGTTGCTGTTGCAACAGTTGTTGGTCAGGTTGTTGTAATACAGCTCTCAAGCCAGCACTTGGACCCTTTTGTTGGGAAAGTTGTGGATTTGATTGATCCGAAGTCATGGCATTTAATGCAGGGGCAGTATTAAAAAATGCAGACGAAGCTCTACGACGATCGACAGGCTGGTTTGATCCATTCAAGCCACTATTTGGATTATTCCAATCAATGTTAGAATTAACCCCTGGAGTCTGAGGATTTGATGATAATAATGGAATGCCAGTAGCAGTATGTGAGGGATCCCATGAATCTCTCACCAAGTTTTCATATTCTCTTGCGTCATTCTGCGATTCCATCAATAATATCGATTTGCCACTCATTTCACATAAATCAAGAGCAGTTGGACCAGTTGATGGAGGTCCGGAACCAATGGCAGAAGGTACAATAGATGGAGGTGGTTGTTGATTCTGATTGCCCTGTGCTTGATTCAGTTGCAGTTGCGATTGTTGTTGCTGTTGATTCTGTTGTTCCTGCGAAAAAGGGTCACTGAACACAAATCTGGAACGTTGGTTCCCAATAGATTGTCGCTTTTGAGTTATGTCATATGGTATATTGGCATTTTGGTTTGGGTTTGCATTTACACTTGGATTTGGGGTTTGGTTTTGATTTGGGATTGAAGTTGCATTCGCATTGCCATTCCCGAGGGATGGGTTTGAATTTTGATGATGCAATGATAAGTTGGTAATATTTGGAGGGGAAATATTAGATGCAGATGAAGTAGATAATCTCAATGAATTGAATGCGGATTGGGTGGTGGACATGTTTGTAGGAGAACCTAGTAGTGAGTTGGTTTCATACTCGACACTTATAGGTGGATATTCATTGCCAAAAATGTGTTTTCCATCGAGTAATTTGCCAGTAGTGATACAGGTATTGATATTTTTAAATACGGCATATATTTGGTACTCGCTTATTTCGATACTCAACAACTCATCAAGGACCAAGGAAAACATTAATGTTGCCTCTCTTCTAGTCAAGTCGGATGGCAAATTACTGATTTTCAATAACCCTGCAGATGTTGCTGTATTGACTTGTTGGGTTTGGTGTTGGTTGCCATTATATGAGTTGGTCAATATATGCTGGAGAGGTGGAGGAGGATGTGGTAAATGCTGTTGATGCTGTTGATGCTGCGAGGGTCCTTGAATAAGTGGAGGAGGGGGACCATTTGATTGGGGTATGTTATGAAATTGTGACATGACTTCTTGAATGGGTAGGTGGTGAAATAAAAAGTAAAAAAGAAAAAAAAAATGAATATAAGAAACACGTTCCTTGTCAGATGGAGGAACTAAATGGGTTGGGGGCGGGGGAGGAGTAAGAAGAATGCGATGATGATGTGTGCGAGTAGATGAATGAATAAAATGGGGGAATATGATGTTGATGATTAGTTCCTTAGTAATAAGGATAAATAAAAGTAGATGGTATAATGAAGTGTATGTGTGAGTGTGTGTGTGTATAATTTGTGTAGTGATTTGTTTTTTTTTTTTAATGTAGTGATAGTTTGGTGGGATGTTTAAGCAGGAAGAAGAAGAAGTGTATGAAAAAAAAAAAGGAAAGGGGAAAAAAAAAAAAAAAATCTCTCACTTACTTTCTCTTTTTACTTTTCTCTATGTGAAGTGTTTGTGTCTTTTTAAATTGTGTGTATGTCACTCTCACGCGCTTCCAGTCTTTTTTTTTTGAAAAATATCCCCAAATATTTTTGTCACCAATTGTGAGTATGAATATGCGTGTGATGATGAATGTGAGTGTGTGTGTGAATACCAGTACAATAACTATCAAATATCTAATATCAAATATCAAGTATGACTATTAATATGACAGTGAATATATGAATGTTGGTAGTAACAGTAGTGTAAACCTTAAATTTAGTAAATAAGTAATCAAGTAAATAAATAAAAAAAAAAAGACAATTAAAATTTCTTGCCCAAAAAGAAATCCCAGCAAATTCATAATTATTTATATGGCTACAATTATTTACTACATCTCATCGACTAGAAATAATAATAATAATAATAGTAACCATCTCCTATAAGATAAAATAAAATTGTTATTCACAGTACAAGAAAGGAAACGAAAGGAAAGGAAAGCCACCGCCTGTTTTTGGGTAATATAATTAATTCCAATCAAAACACGAAGAATCAAAGAAACTAAAAGGATTCAAATAGGGTAAGCTATGTGGTAATACTACCAATATTCTCCCTTTTGTGTTCCCAACATAATTAAATACATCCAGTAACCAACAAAGTAACCAACTAACTCCGTACTTCAAGTCGTGCATAATACTCTAACACTAACAACTAGATGGTAATCCTCATGAGAACCATACAACCAACCATAAAGACTGTGTCAACAGTTTCAAGAGTGTGACTCAGAAAGACTAAACGAGCCGAATTCATAAAAAGAAACACTCGTGGAACTAGAAACAGAAACAACAGAACGAGTATAACCGATCAGTATAACTAATAAATTCTCCTTCTTTCCCGTTTCCTGTTTCTATCATCGGGTAAATTCTTAAAAAAGCTTAACCTCTCATACTCATACTCTCTCTTCCTCTCCTTATTCTATTTCTTTTTCTATTTCTTTTCTGTAATGCCGATATTACGACTCTCTTCCGTTACTGTTATTTTTCTTTGTTATTCACAAGCCCAGGGTAGGTTAGTATATTATGGAGCCAGGATTTTCCTAATTTTACAATCTACCACCACCGTCTATATCTTCTTGTTGTTGTTGTGGTTGTTTTTTTTTAAACCAAACTTTAACCATCTTGTTTTGTCTCTCAATGCACGTCATTCATTAAACTTTGGTATTCAATTTAATCTTTTTCTTTTCCTTGTAATATACTCTTGTGCCATTGTCTTGAACGACGGAAAGATATAACCATGGTGTTGTAAGTTGATGAAAACTCAATTGGATAGTTAAATCACTAAAAAACTATAACCCAATTCCAACTCGAAGTTTTTTTAGAAACAAATTTTAACAAGCTCAGCCCATAATACAACACACAAGACAAAACAATGCAATATCTAAAAGCCCAGTAATGCAAAAACAGAAAAAACCCGAACAATCTAAAAAAAAAAAGGCGGAAATTGCGTTTACCTTCACAATTTTTCTTTTTTCTCTTGTTACATTTACACGACCTAGTGGTGTCGTGTGGTTACCGTTGTTCATTCGAGTCGTGTTCTTCCTATTATTACACAAAATAAACCAATTTTTTGACGTTTTTGTGACACATGTGAATTTTGTTGTTGTTTGCGTGACCAAACCACACGACCCGATAACCATGAGGAAAATCAATACATTGTGGCTATCAACCAACAAAAGACAAGAACGATGTTACCCTTGTCACCAATATTCAAGTGGCAAAAGTTTAGTCAAACTTAAATATCTACTTCACACCCAATTGAGATACCTGTGAAAGTAGGATACGTGTTTGTGTTGTACTAATTCGGAAATGCCCAAACCATCCAGGTAATGTGCCTCGTAAAAAGGTCCCTCGAGTGGGTTCAACCTTAAATTTTTACCATAGCATCTGTATCAATTCAACTAGTTACGTGTAGAATACTACGTTCATTGTCAAGCAGTGAGCAATATCCAAAGTTCCCGTTTCGTAGATCTTCTTAAAATCTGATAACTACTCAAAGAGACTCGTCTTTCTTTGCTGAAGGTCTCCTCCTCTTATAGTCACGTTCCACCGTACCATTGACTGTTATTAACTCATACCAAGACAACCACAATACAATTGTAGTAGTTGGTTCTGGTTTTTCACTAAGTTTGAATAAGATAAATATGTGTTTGGTTCTATCACCATCAAATTGCGTGTGGAAACTGGACCACACTGGGACAACCAAAAAAAAAAAAATTCTAGTAGTGGATGGACAATTGGGACAACCAAGATCCCCAAGTTGCAACACACATACACACCATGTCTGATAATGATATCTTAGATAAACAGGCCTATGTTAATAACTCTAGTTTACAATTTTTACTACAGGAACTTGTACCTACTTCAATTCGTGTTTCTCATAAACTCCTAGATCCCACGGTGGCCACATTTGATGAAGAATTCCAACAAACCAGAATAGATCAACAACTTTCAGCAATTAAAGAAGACTTACCTGGAACTGTCAACATCCTTGATTCCGATTTGATTGATAATGACGATGTTACTATTAGAGTAGAGACATATGGATATAATTTAGGTTTGAAAATTGCTGAAGTTTTGTTATACAAAAGTTCGGGAAATAAGGTGGTTGATATTTTGGATATCATGAAATTCGTGTGCCGAGACGTTTGGAGATGTTTATATAACAAACAGATGGATAATCTAAGAACAAATCATAGAGGTACCTTTGTGTTGGTGGATAATAGTTACAAATTAATCTCCCAATTGAATAGTTCCAAAGGCATGCAAGATACTTTGGCCAAATCGAAAGTATATTTATGGTTCCCATGTGGAGTGATACGAGGTATATTGATGAATTTTGGTATTGAAGCTAGTGTCACTGCAGAAATAACACAATTTCCTGCAGTTGTATTTAATATCCATACTAGCATTAATAATTAGACAACGGTCACTACTTTTTTTTTGCGCACTCTCTCTCTTGTTCAACCAACTTCGGTGCACTTTGTTATCACTCTCTCTTTTTACAAACAACCCACAATCCCTACTCTTTCAAAGCAAATAAATACAATCCACGATCCAAGAAATCATGTCTAACCAACCACCTAAGATCTTAAGAATTAAAAGAAAAAGACATCAAGATCCATTACAAGCATTGATTCTTGAAGACAGAAGAAATGTTAAACGTTCCAAACCTTCTACGCCTACTACTTCCCCCAAATTATCCCCCATCGCAACCCCACGAAGAGTCATTAGTGCTGAAAATCTCAATTATGTTTTCAAATTAGCTCGAACTGATGAATCGAATAAGGTCAATGCTCATGATGAAGCAATTTTAAATACCATTTTGGCTGAATCCCAACATGGTTCAATTGATGAAAGTCCATTCCCTGAAACCAACAATAATAATCTTTCTCATCATCATCATCAAGCTAAACGTAATTTCATCATTCCTCGACATCAAATTGAAGAAGATGTACAAATCCCCAATGAATTATCCGATATGGTTGATAATTTCCTCACATTAGATCATAATGATGTCAAATCCAAGAGAAAATTACGAGGAGGTAAGAATAGAAGAGCAAGTAATGATTCCTCGTCCACGGTTCCTACTAGTATAATATCTCCATTGATTAATGGAGAAGAAGTAGAAGAATCACAATATGTATATGATGTTTATCAATTGATAGATAATGGACCACCATTAACTACGGCAAATCATCCATCGACGCAAATTGGATATATTCGATTTTTCGATGATGAAAAAAATGATCAAAGTTTATTAATGAATGATGAAGAAGATGAAAATCGTCCTAGTTTATTGACTGATGATGAAGATTCCAATGCGGAATCATTTTATCAAAATGACTATCCTAGTGATGAAGATGATGGTGGGTTGATTGTTACAAATGCAGTTGAACTTGATGATGAAGATATAATTGGCAGGAATAGGGATCATGAAGATGAAGGTGATGAAGATGCAGAAGAATATGTACCTCATGATGGAGTTGGGTTTAAAGGGGATGATGAATATGAAGAATATTATGATTATGAAGAATTGGAAAATATAGATAATGAAGATTATTACTATCAAGGAGAAAGGGGAGGAGAAGGGTATGACGGGGATGATGATGAGTACAAAACAGGTTATCATCATTTCCAATCGAACTACAACAATGATGATGATCCCATGACAATTCATAGAGATAAAGTTTTGGGTAAATTAGAGAAGATGATAAATAACACTAAATAATAATTCTATAATAGTTCATTAAAATAAATTCTATATACACGAGTACTTTTTATTGATCATGAGAAGAAGTATTTACTATTCAATACTTCTTTAATGTCTAAATCTCCTCTAGATGGTAATTCTGAAATTCTAACAGGGATAAACACTTCCCCATGTTGTCTTTTACTTGGAGGTTTCAGTGTAGGGCAATCCTTATCATTATAATCATACCATACTTTGCATGATCTTTGATAAAATTTGGGATTGTATTTATGTAACAATTTCACTATTTGATGATTTTCCCCTTGTTCAATCATTTGTTTCAATTCATGAGTCAATATATGATTTCTTTGAGTTTCCGGATACCCACGACGAATTTTTAAAATTGCCTCATGGAGTTCCTTATAGTCGTTTTTAGAATATTCCACCAATTGGAAAGAACCCTTCATTTGATCTTCGAAATCTTTCTTTACTGATTCCATATAATTCAGGGAATAAATCTCCACGAATTTCTCTCGAAGTAATTTGGATAAATCATCCACGTGATTAGGATGGGTCCAATATGAATCATGAACAGAAGTGAAAGTTATGCCGGCTTTATTTGCTGCTTCACAAGTTAAATACATATGTGCTGCATCTAAGGAATGAATGAAATTGGGTGCAATTGCCATTTGATGTTTGGCTTTATCCATGGGGGAAATTCTTCGTGAATCAAGTTTTGAAATTGTTCCCTTTGTAGTTTTAACACATTTTAATTTAAAATCACGATATGTTTGTATAACTGGGAATCCACTGGGGGAAATCCAACTGATGGGGGTGAAATTAAATTGACGTTCATAGATTCGGTCATATAATCCAGGGTGGTTTTCTTGAATAAAATCAATCAACTTGGCACTATATGAAGTTAGCATCCTTCTAACGTTAATAACTAACCATTTTTCAATTTTTTTGGCATTTCCAAATAATTCATTAATTGATTCAAAGATTTTTGTGGCAATATACATTGCATCTTTTAATCCGAATTTGGATAATTGTTCCAAAGTTTTTGCATCATATGTGGATTTAGTTGGATTGGTACGATGTTCTTCAATCATATCTTCAACAACGTCCCTTATTTGACGACTAGCTCCAATCAATGTCACCCCATAAACGGTTGTCATAATTGGTCTTTTAACTAATTTCCGATGAAGTATTTTCAAATAAAATTTCGTCTTTTCAATATTTTCTTCTGGAATTTTACCATCAGCAAGTTCTTTTTCTATTTTGGATCTAACAAGATTCATCACTTCAACATAAACATCTTGCTTTTGATTATCCAGTGAAACCAAATTCACTGCTCTGCCTCCCAGCTCATCAAGCGCTAATCCGGCATAATGTTGCAATCCATTACATGACCCATCTTGATGAATAGGAAGACGACATAAATAATCTTCAATTTTCCTACCCGATGCTTCAAATTCTAAAATTTTCTTGATTTCAATACAAACAGATAAGGCACAGAATGGTTTATCAGCTTTCATCCACCATCTATCCCCTTCAAAAGGATTAGTTGCTGAATTAAGAATTTTTTCTTTGTTTTCTTCAAAGAATTTTTCACTATCAGTTTCATTAAAATACGATGCTAAATGATATTTGACCCAATGGAAACCCCTATCACCTAATGGATAACTTTCCCAAAACAAAAACAATGATCTTGAAACATCCTGACCATAGTGACTCAATGAGGAATAAGAATACACTCTGCCTCTAAAATCAATCATATAACAATGATATAATATATCACCATTCTTACCAAACGCAGTTGCCACGTTATGGACTAATTCAGTTTCAAATCTTAAGTTTTTCAAATCACGTCTCTCTGTAGTCAGCAAGTCCTTTGCAGGTGTCCTTGGAGGAATATTCAAAAACCCTTCTTTGAATTTCATCACTTTGTTAAATATTTGTAACATTTCCGGATTGATTATCCAGGCAGTTCTCCCCATTCGATCAAGACAATTGAATGCCGTATCTAGATGACCACAAGTGTCGGCTCTTTCCATTAATTCCAGATACAAATCATCAGTAGTAGGAATTGCGTCAGTTTGGTTTTTCAAATAACCTCCATTTCGCAAATGAGTCCAAGTTTTTGGCGGATGTAATAATGGGAAATGATGCAAACGTGTACCATGGAGTAGTTTTGTTAATTTTAACTCAATTATTGGATGACGATGGACTACACTATTCATAAACCCTGTTTCATGGTTATATTCTTTACCATAAGCAAAGGCAAAATATTCAAAATTCTTGTTACATGTTGTGAAATTTCCCCCGATTTTTTCTTCGTTTAATGCTAAGACATTTTCAACGTTGGTATATTCTTCTGGTTTTATAACAATTCGACAATTTTCAACAATTAATTTAATTAAAATTTCCGAGAATCGATCATAAGTATCTTCCCTAATGTATTTACTTATGATTTGGACATTTGGTTTGGAAAAATTTAATCTTTGCAAAAAAATCGGATACGAAGCCCTCATTTTCATAAATACTCTACTGATTCGATTTTGTTCAAATGGACCCATTAATGATTGTATAAGGAAATGAACTATTGATTCTATGGTGACAACATCCACAAATGGTTTAAAATATTGTAAAATTTCTTCTTCATCGGATGAGCTTGATTTCTCCCCATTCATGATCTCCTGTACTCTTTCAGTCACTATTCTTACCCAATCGACCACGATTTCAGTTTCTCTCATTCCAAATCTTAATCCTCTAAAAGATTCTTTTCCAGCTAAATGGGAATTCTGAATAAGACACTTAGTGTATTTTTCAAGGTTTAATTGTTTCACTTTATTGAATTTTAAATATTCTTGCATGAATTTCGGTTTTTCATCTTTAGCCAACGATTCATAATATTCAAAAATTGGTCCTGGTATTCGTTTGCCATTCCATTTGAATTTGTTTTTAGATATATAATCACGAACTCCTCGATGATTTATCCCACCATATTTGTCAAGATATGAATCTATGGGGATGTCATATTCTGGTTCGGATTCCTTGTGCGGTATTCGTTTCGCTGGTTCTAATTGTATGTTTTTAAATTGACAGATACCAGTTAAGGCGTGTTGGAAATCACTATTCCCATCTAATTTCCCGGCAAATTCATTAATATCCATTTTGAATTCATGCAAAATAAGTATGAAGTATTCCATTATGGGAATACCAAATATTGCTGATGGTTTAGCTCTGATTGAAATCCAATAGAAATGTAAAACAACTTTTAACATCCTAAATTCAACTTCATCTTGGTCATCCAATCTAATATCAAGTTTTGCAACAACTCCTTGATATTCTTTAATATTTTGTTGTAGTAGATTCAAATTTTTCAAAGTTGTTGAACTCATATAGGTATCAAGTATAACTTTCAAACAATCAAGATAAAATTCCAAATCTTCACTATAACTGTGTCGGGGTTTTTGTGCATCTTTGGATATATCTGTCAATACCTTTGATGTTAATTCAAGATCTTGTGATTTCAAACTTTGATAAAATTTGGATAGATGTTTATTTGATTTAGGAATGGCCCTGGGGGTTTCGTATGCGATATCAAATATGGACGATGTGATTTCAGAGGGGGAAGTTGTGGGTGGTGACGACGGTAGTTGTGGAGTGGTTGCCATGGAGTATGACCTCCTTGTTAAATGAATGAGTCTGTGGTAGCATCGTGGTATTCTGAATGAAGATCTCATAATGTCATTGTAGCCTTGGGAGAAACTAGAATCGTTAGTAATAAAAGTTTTCTGCTTTTTATTTTTTTTTTTTTTGCCTATTACGCAGCTCTGCTCTGCTCAGCTCGACTGTTCTCACTAACAAGTCAGGGTCGCACTGGAATGGTAGCACGGGAACTAGATCGTATTGCCAGTATTCTAGCTGTATTTAATAGGAAAGGTTGACTACAATGATGCAAGATGTATACATTTGAAGAAATGTTTTTCCAGCAATATGTAAGGCACATTGCCGTATTTATAGAAAGAAATCTTCTTATGGTGTTTTTTTTTTGCCGACATTCATATCTCAATTAGGCAAATCGCGCTTAATTTTTTTTTTTTCATTTTTTTCTTTCTTTATCGCAAAAACTTTTCAATTTTTAATCAATCACTCATTTCCCCCCAATTATAAAAAAAAACCGAGAAATTTTCTTCAACGTTTTTTTTTCTTTCCCCCATTTCTTCATCATTTACCGCCATTTTTAGAAAAATGAATAATATAACAAAAACCTGTGTCAGATTCGTATCTGACAAAGCCGCAAGATTTGTTCCCACCACAGGGGTATACCCTAAAGGATATGCTGTTGGTGGTATCCATTGTGGAGTTAAAAAAGATGGGAAAACATTGGATCTAGCCATATTACAAAACACTTTTGGTAAAGAGGCATCAACTGCTGGTGTTTTCACCCAGAACAAATTCAAAGCTGCTCCTGTTCAAGTTTCTATGAAAATATTAAAAGAAAAATCAGGATTGGGAATCAATTCCTTCGTAATCAATAGTGGGAATGCCAATGCTGTTACGGGAACCCAGGGGATCAAAGATGCCCAACAAATGGTGACTGTTACTGATTCAGTTTTGGAAAACTCCAATGACTCTACTTTGGTAATGTCAACGGGTGTTATTGGAAATAATTTACCAATTGATAATATATTAAATGGAATCCCTAAATTAGCATTGAATCATTTAGGCAATACTCATCAACATTGGATTGATTGTGCCACGGCTATTTGCACCACCGATACTTTCCCTAAATTGGTGACAAAGCAATTCCAAATTGGTTCAGATACTTATACATTAGCAGGATTATGTAAAGGTGCGGGAATGATCTGTCCCAACATGGCCACTTTATTAGGATTTTTTGTTACCGATGCTCCAGTTTCACCATCAGCCTTAAAGCAAATATTAAGATATGCCGTCGATAGGTCATTCAATAGTATAACTGTTGATGGTGATATGTCGACCAATGATACCATAGTTGCCATGGCCAATGGAGCTGCTGGTGGTGAATTGATTGATAATAATTCTTCCAGTGCTGAAAGATATGCTGCATTACAAAGTGAAATCGTCGAATTTGCTCAAAAATTGGCACAATTGGTGGTTAGAGATGGTGAAGGAGCTACAAAATTCATTACACTTAATGTTAAAGATGCATTATCTTATAAAGATGCCAAATCAATTGCTTCAAGTGTGGCCAATTCTTCACTTTTCAAAACGGCAATGTATGGTAAAGATGCCAATTGGGGTCGTATATTATGTGCCATTGGATATGCTAATGTATCCAGTGAAAATTCAGTTATCCCAAATAAAACTAGCGTGAAATTTGTTCCTGTTGATGGAAGTGAACATTTACAATTGTTGGTTAATGGAGAACCAGAAAAAGTTGATGAAGAAAGAGCTTCGGAAATTTTACAATCGGAAGATCTTGTAATTGAAATCGATTTGGGTACTGGTGGTGGACAAAGTGCCAATTTCTGGACTTGTGATTTATCTCATGAATACGTAACTATTAATGGTGACTATAGATCATAAGTGTATAAAAATAGATAGTGCATACTCACTCAACTTTCTCATGTCTATCTATTCGAGGAAGGAGGGATTTGTAAGGAATTCTTCTATAACCGCATACACTTCTCTAAGTGTAGATTCCTTTTCCAAGAATAATGAATGCCCAGCATCTTCAAACAAAACCATCTTTTTGAACTTCAAAGGTAAAGCATCAAAGAACATCTTGACAGATTTCGCACTAACAATGGTATCATGTTCCGATTGCAAAATCAATATTCTTGTATTTGAATTATTGTTTGAGAATTCCGATGTTGAATTCAGTAATTTCTTCCCTCGATAATACATATCTGCCATTAACCGAACTGACGAACTCGGTTCACATAATTCATCATTTAGTAATTCCACTCGTTTTGCAGGACATGTTGTGACGGGGATATAACTAGAAATGGTCTTTGTTTCGGTATATTTCCAATTTGGGAAAAGATATGCCATAATGTTCATAAGTAAAATCATACACCATGAAGGACAAGTTGTTTCGTAAAGTTCAATATATGGTGCACACGCAATTAAGATCTCGATATTATCTTTATATTTGCCTCGTAGGAGATATTCTAATGCAATAGCACCGCCCATTGAATGTTGTAGAAGATTCACCCTTTGATTCTTTGATTTATTTAGATTATGTTGGATCATGAAATCAAGATCCGTAATGCTGTTTTCACGGTTGCGATATTGTCCTTTGGTTCGTCCATGTTCTCTCATATCATAGGCAAAACAAGTATACCCTAATGAGGACAACGTCTTGGCTACGTTAATATACATGAAAATATGTTCTGACCAACCATGTAAAATTATAAATATTCCCTGGTATTCAACTTTGGAATCCGCGGGTATAGTGAAGGTGGTGAATTTGCATCCATCGTGCCCGAGGATTTCTTCATCAACTGAATTCATAAATAGTTGATTATGTATACAGTAACCAATAAAAAAAAGATGCAGAAAGAGAGAGAACAGAACAAGGAGGAAAAAAAATCAATGATATATATGCATGTATATTGGTACAAATCCGGTTACATCTCTAGATACCGGATATAGTAATTACTAGTGATGTGGTTGGTTTTGTTTTGTTTTGTTTTTTTTTTTTATTTTTTTGTTGCATACTCATCGGATTTAAATCCGCGGATAACAGGCGAAACTCCCCGACCAAAATAGACTTTTTAATTACAACAATTTGCGTATACAATGACAAGTGGGCTTTTTTTGTGTGCCACAATTAGCTATTCTTCATTGGATAGTGCTTTGTTGTTATTGGTTGTAGCAGCTGCAACATTCTCAATCACAGAAGGAGTAGGAGTAACAGCGGGGGAATGTGAATTGTTGACGTCTTCCATTTGTATGGGAGCTGTTACCGCCGCCGACACGTTGTTGGACCCATGCAACGAGAAATTTGCAATTGATGAAACACTACTCGCAACTTTTGATAATTTAGCTTTAAATTCCGTCATACTTTGGTCAATACCAGAGATCCTTCTAGTTATTTCCACAATTGGCCAAGGAAACGCTCTCAACATAGGCATGAATTTTCCATATAATGGTAATTTTATTTCTCCCCTTCGTCCTTGTTCGATAGCATTTACCACATAAGAAGCAACAAATTTCGGATCCAATTCGGGAGCCAAAATAGTAGAAGGAGTTTTAACACCTTGAAACATACCTGTTTTCAATTGACCAGGACAGACTAACAATGTTTTGATGCCATGGGGATTCAATGATGGAGATCCTAATTCATAAGTTAATGATTCATGAAGTGCTATCAATCCTGACTTGGATGCACCATATGCACTCAATCTTGCAGGTGACATGTATCCCAACACAGAAGCAATGGTTATTATATACCCACGGTTTTTCAAAATCATATCTGGAAGGAAAGCTTTAATGGTATAAAAACTTGACAATAGGTTGATCTGAATGGTTTTTTCAATTTCCTGAAACGATAGATCCAACACGGTTTTTCCCGTCGTGATACCTGCATTATTTATGAGTACAGTGACAACTCCAATATCTCGCTGTACTAATTTTTGCGTCATTAAAACTTGTTGTCTGTCACTAACATCACATTGATAATATATGACCCCGGGAATCTTTTCTTCTTCAGTGGGGACTTTTATGTCGAATACTATGACTTTAGCCTTACGTGCCAGTAATTGTACAACAAGATGTCGTCCTAATCCAGTTACTCCTCCGGTAATTAAAATAATGTCAAATTTGGGTTCGAAAACTGTACCGATTGCTAGATCTGATAGATATCGAAACTTTTGGTTCAACCAATATATCAAACTAATTAACAAATCGATTGCAAAGAACATTGTTGAAGTAATTGACTAGTTTGGTTGTCCTCGGAATGGTGCCGTTTTTGCCTGTTGTCCAATAACGAAGTCAAGTATTGGATTTGGCAACAGGATATTTGCAAACAAGAATATTTTGTGTGCAGGTTATAATGATGGGGGAGAATTTTTCAACAGCAAAACTTCCTCCGATGTCGATATTACGAGAAGTTCATCAATAAAGCGGAATAATAATCATCTCACATCGAGTCAAGCTTCTTTAGTTTGGAGTGTACTGATACAATTTTGTGGTTCATTTGTGACTTAGCTTCCGTCGAAGAGACTATACATGACCATCCTGTCTTACACTAGAGTTCATTTTCTATACTATCGTTGATAATCCACTTGTTAGACTTACACATAACCCATTAAATCCGTATATTACTTCTTCATCTAAAATATGAAATATTTTCATAGCAAGTTCCTGGAACCCGATTCATGAATGTAGAAATTTCAAAAGTGCATCTTGACCTTTAAGTTTCATTAATTTTTTGATTTTTAATAAATCTTGAATTTCATCATCACTAAGTTTATCTTCCTCAGTATTTAATTTGATAATTTCTGTATCATTATTTACCACTTTCAATAATGCGTCTAAATTCAACACTTTTTGTCTTTGTTTAATTTCATTCAAATTTTCAACAGCTTCAAATTCTTCTGGATTTGTTTCAACACGACTATACATGTCATATAGTGAAATATTGTCTAATATTTGATCCTTTTCAACTTTGCCAATGAAATCTATTAGGATCCGTTTTTCAGGTATTCGATATATAGTTGATGTTGATGATTTGTTTCCGCCATTGGCAACTTCGACAAAACTGGTACCTATATGATTCTGAGCTTCTACGTATTGGAATATTTTGGGGAAATCTTTCGGTATTATATCATCAATATGATTTGGACATTTCCATTTTTCTCCAAGTGTCTTGGGTCCAAACATGGGAGGATTTAAACAATCAATATGATAAACCAATGGACAATAATCACAATGAATTAATGTTCTTCTATTAAGTCCAGATCCACCACAACAATGGCATAAATAAGGATGATCATTTTCATCATATATTGCTTCAAGATCCCAATTTTTATCTTTGATTCTTTCTTGTAATTGGGATTCATTTTTCGGTAGTTGGAATTTAACTGGTAATTTGAATTCCTTGGGATTCATTTTCTCTATTTCAAATAGTAGTTTGCCAAAAATTCCTTCGGTCATTTCGCGAGGATGTAGTTTGCTGGAACATTCACGACAATACCATTCATCTTCGGGTGCTTCTTCCAAAGGTGGATCACAACAGGTGAAATGAAAAGATTTCGGACAGGATTCACAACAAATAAGAACACCTGGTAATTCACATGATGAGCAGAAATCATCATTCTCTATATTCTCTTCAACTGTTTTCTCCTTTTTCAAAGCGCCTGTTCCGGATGTGTATAATTTATTTTTCTGTGATTTTAATGGTGATGACGTGACCTTGGCACGCTTTTGATTGTTTCCCGACGACGAAGAATTATCATCGGAAGATGCTGTTGTTCTTTTTGGTGTGCTCGGTGGTAAAAGTGGTGGTGTGTTTCTCAATCTCTTGGATCTTCGAGGTTGATTTGGATGTCTAATATCACTTTCTTCAGCATCAACCTGTCGTTGTAAATTGTCTCTATAATTGTTCTCAACTATTTCCACCACATCAGCGACATCTTCACTCGGGGTACCTTCTCGGGATCCTCCACGTCCATTCCCATGTCCATTCCCATTCCCATTACCATTCAGTCGTCTATATTTCGTTGACCATAAGTACTCCTTCTTGACTTTAACACTTGGGAGGTTTGGAAAACCAGTGGGACCGGGCATGGCTAGTTCTGGTTCAATGAATCCGTTTTTCTTCGGTATCAGTTCTTTAATATCAGGACTTGGAGACAAAGACAAACTTAATTGAGCAATTCTATTTGATTTCCTCGTGTTTAACAAACTGACAACATCCGGTGTCGATGGCCTTTCCCTTGCCCCTCTATGACCTTTTGTCTTCATGGTCATAATATATCTCTCCTATGGTTTTTGCCCAGGGTACGAAATTGGATACGAAAAAAAAAAAAAAAAAAATTACATAAACAGAGAGAAAAACAGAAGAACGAAAAAAAAGGTTGATCAACGCGGGAGGAAAAGCAAAGACTGAGCGAGTGCCGGCGAATGTTCATAGTTTGGAAAGTAATTATCCATGGAAAAATTCTCATGACTTTGTAGACGTCTTTTAGGAGGTATAGAAACTGTGATACTTTTGTAGAATAATAAAATGAGAAATCATTTAGAGAATTTAAGGCATTGTATCCGACCTTATGCTACTTATTTCGGGGCTACAAGAAAAAAAGATGGTTCCCGTCGAAAAGACGCAGATGTTCCAGAATGAAGATGAATGAAGTTTGCTCATGTCTTTATTTTGTTCTAGGTGACTAATTTTGGTTTAGGGTATGTAACCTTTTGTTCCGCAGTTAGATGTTTTTGCAATATTTGGCACGATCCAGAAGTTATGTCTTGGTGTTAATTATTCAAGATTCCGAAAGTCAAACTAATTGGATACAATTGGTCAATGAACAGCGATATTCCGAGACGATTGATCGAATTTCAACGTACCAATCTGTGAGTGTTAAAGTAAAACCTTAGTCTGTAGATTATGTGTATAAGAAGTGTGACAATTGTATCGAAATAGAGATAGATTTACTGTCTCTTTCAACCTCTCATTCTCTCTGGGCCTCTCCCTCTCTCATTCACTGTAATTTCTGTAATCCCGAGTACAATCACCTGGAATGAAACCATCAAGCCCGTAAGTGCAAGGTTGTTTGTTTTTTTCTAAATCAACAGCTTTTCATTAATTATGATCTGCCTTTGCTATGATTAAGTAGGAAAGAAAAGTAGAAACCCAATATCCAATGTACAAGTCCCAAAATGAAATCACCAATGTTCTACCCAATACCTGGAAAGTATTGATCGACCATTATGCATAGACAAAATAACGTAAAAAAAAAATCATTGATGAAGCTAATCAAGTATTGTAACTCAAAAATTAAAGACGAAGTCAGAATTTTCCCAAGAAAAGGGACTTCTCATGGGATATTACTGGATAGAAGATATCCATTATTTCCCTGTGTTCTATCTGGATGAACAATCATAAACAAAAAAACTGCAATTGAAATGTTGCTGGTAATATTAGCCCATATGTTTCTTTTTCAAAAAACAAAAATGGATATGATTGATTTGACTAACCCAATTGATGAGTTTTCTATCCCCTCCACACACACACACACACATGCACACGATGGAATACTGTGTGGATCAATACATATGAACCTTTTATCTAGCCGAAGCTGGTTGAATCTTATTCATACTCTATAAGCCCCCATGGAAATTGAACAACATTTGAAATTCGAAACAATGGATGGCTCAATGGAAAGTGTGATTTTCGATGATTCAAATTCACTATAATCATGGTATTCCAGATAAAAAAATTACTCAATTCCAACTATGAAAAAGTTTCAATACTAAAGTTGACGTTGATGATTGAATGATAGACACTTGGTTGGAGAACAAAACAACAAAAGTTAGAAGCATGAAAGTTCGATTGTATTACAACAACCAGCAGAATCGGTTAGTGATATTGACAATATTAGTCAAATTAACCATTGGAATCATTAGAAGCAGTGGTGGTAATAATTGACATATATTCCCATATGAGAAATACCAGGGGAATTTGGGAATCCCTGGCATATAATCTGACTTGACATACAAAAAGATCTTTTTGAACAGGTCCATCGTGTTGAATACTATTTGGCAAGACATCACCGGAATGGAGGGGCAAGTTAATCTCTAAATGGAATTCTATGTCTTATAATGCTGGAATCGACGCTACAAGCGATCCAACCACGGGTGGAGTGTAATTGATGTTGCATGTTGGACGGGCTTGGTTGAATGACGGATTGTCTTGCCATGCGTATGCATTCTGTTTAAACATATGTGTTCATAAGAATGAAATCCACGAACATTTTGAGGCCCTTCTAAATCCTAAACACACCTACAAATTTTTTTTCCGTTGGTTTGCTATTATATGCAGGATCACCAAGAAACCGCAACTTGGAAACTTTTGGTTGTATTTTCACGTGATCGGTTACTTGATTTAGAGAAAACTTAGAAAACAAACAGTCAGCAGTTCCCCCTTGGTTGGTTTCTTTACTTTTTTGGGCCCCGTGCACGTGTTTTTGACGTGCCGGGGTTCCCCCTCCCCCGGTTTCTCCCCGGAATTGCGCTTTTTTGCGCGCCGGGGTGGGCCAACCAAGGGCCACCGGTTCCCTACTATTGATCATAGGTATATGTTCCTCCCATAAACCGTATCTTGTTGTAAATCCACTAGATGAAATCTTGTTGCTTGGATATACATAAAAGAAGATTTGAATCTTGTAAATATACCTTGAAAGTTGTACGATAATTACATTTTACAATTCTCTACTCCCGTTAACTTATAATATACAAAGAAGGAGCATAGCTATTGGGAAACAGATGTACATGGTTAGCTTTTTTTTATCTAAGAACTTATGATTTTTTTCTTCCTTTATTTATTGTATAAATACAGAATGAGTTAATCCGTTCTGTAAATGGGAAGAAGAAATTTGAAATGAAGATCGATCGATTTGTGATATCTGTAATCAAGCCCTATCATTTGTTTCAGATGATATTGTAGGTAAATAAATCCACCGAGGAATGAGGTGAGTAAGTTGCATTTGAAACACAATAGTAGATATTAGATTCAATTCAAGGAACAAACAAACAACCGCAAATCAAATCAAATCAAATCAAATCAAATCAAATCAAATCAAATCAAGTAAGACACGTGTGTAACTCCTTTCATTAATTATCTAACAAAGGAGAAAAGAATGAAACAGGTTCTTAAAGTACGACCACCAATTGCATAAGTGGGAGATGATTACACAGGGGAGAAGAATGATTCATGGCGTTTCTTTTTGTTAAAAGAAGAACAAGAAGAGGCAAAATTAAAACTAAAACTAAAACTAAAATTAAAACTGTAGGTCATTGTGGTACGTAATTACATTTATAAGAATGTGATACAATAGGTCGAATCAAATGACATGAGGTGACATGTATACAAGAATAACAAAAAGTACAATAAAAGGCAAAAAAAAACCTTCAATATGTTTAATATGCTACGTGGGGTTTTAACTTGATTGGGTTATATTTAAAATTTGGAATTTAATTTATGTAAAATTAGTTACATTATGCATTTGCATGAATAGTATGCGGAAAAATATTGAAATATGATTTTTTTTTTTATGATTTTTTATGATTTTTTTCATTTTCTTTATGTGAAATATTTGCCATGATCATATTTCCATGACAATAAAACGGATTTATATTAACTGAGTCATATCATTATCAACATAAAGAAATTATTACTCAAAATCTCGTCAACTCTTTATTTTTGTAATATTTTGTTGATCAAATAATAATAATAATAATTAATAAAATAATTAATAAATTACTAATTAAAGAGACATGTAGAAAAAAAAATATACCGAAGGTATGTGCCTTATTAAATTAATTTCCACTCCTAGCCTAAATCATTAGATTGAAACTAAAATGAAAAGGTTTTTCTTTTACTTCCTTTTATTTTTTGTTCTTGTGATATTTGCAATTAATAGACAGACGTGGGGGGGAAGTGGGGGGAAGTG
>JAJLZW010000106.1:21004-44084 GCA_030572435.1 Candida labiduridarum | reverse complement strand
ATATCCCTAAAGGTTCTGGATTATTAGTGGACAACCAATTTAACCGCCATAATGGAAATGGATTTTATTGGAAATAAACTTAACCGCCATAATGGAAATGAATAACTTATTGGAAATAAACTTGGCTGCCCTAATGGAAATGAATAACTTATTGGAAATCAACTTAGCCGCCATAATGGAAATGGGTTTTAATGGATTAAATTGGAAATCAACTTAACCACCATACTAGAAATAAAGTTCAAGTTAGTATCTGAATTGAAAATATATTGGATAAACTAAATAACAGTACATGCTAAAGTAAATGGATTGATTGATTGGTATGTTGTTGTTGATAAAAAAAAAGAAAGAAGAAAGAAAAAAGTGTTGTAAAAAGTTTTTTTTTTTGGGAAACTTGGTCTCCTTTTATAGTTGTTTTTTTTGACAGTTCTGTGTTTCTTACAACATAGATTTAGTATGTGTAGTTTATACGTGGACTGAAAGAGGGGAAGATAATATTTTGTGACTGTGTTTTTCATCGTAAACTCCGCATATGCTGTTTATATGTATAGTAAAAGAGGGGAAGATAATATTTTGTGTCTGTGTTTTTGCAACAAAAACTCCGTATATACAATTTATATGTATATTAAAAGAGGGGTAGATTATATTCTGTGTCTGTGTTTTTGCAACAAAAATTTAGTATGTGCAATTGTACTGCAGCGGCTAATTTTTTTTGTATGTTTTTTTTTACAGCCATTTTTTTGACAGCTGTTTGAGCGGCTAATCTTTTAATTACGAAATGGACTAGTTTAATAAATGAACTTTAATAAACTCGTATTAATAACCTGCTGTATTTAGTTTGTATAATGAAAAGAATAAGAGCTATATTTCTAAAATAAAAAGACTATAGAACATGTAGAGATTTCTACTACTTTATCTATGTTTTAGATATCGGTCGTGTACCCAATACCAATTATAATTAAACACAGCATTTTTATTTAGTGTTTGTACCAATTCAAAAGGCGTGACGAAACTATTCGTACTAAGCAAAATGTTTAATTTGAGGTAACAGATGAATTGTGTTCATATCATATATCTTTCACTTTTGGTGTGAAATTATTTGTTCACGTATTGTGAAAAATTCAAGGCACAGTGGTATTAATAGTTTTGTCCGTCATTGTATGAACATTACTCTACAAATTGTTTAAATAATTTTGTCGTACTACTCTGAATAAGAAATAAAAAGTCTATAATGGATTAGTCGGACAGTGCACGCAGGAACATAGGATGATATTCTTTCTTATGAGAACTCTGAACGGGAGATGGAAAAATAGTCATCACATAGTGTCTTAGCAAGCTAAGATGAACTATTGAATAAGTGACTACTAAGGTTAGACACACAGATCTGGAATATGCACTACACCCAAAATATCACATATTACTATTATATATAAGAATTTTGTGTGCATTGGAATCTATAACATCTATACTTCATTCAGTTCCAGAACAGAGCCCAATTCTTTCTTGGCCAATTTCAATCGCAATTCACACCGCCACAGATACCTAAGTGTATTTTATGTTATCATAGTGTCGTTGGTAGGCGATACAGTGTGGGAAAGACAGCGAGGTGTTATCATGCTCACTCCTTGTATTTAATTTGACCTAATAGAGAAAAATTTCTTACCCTCATGTCACGGGAAAACAATTATTTTGTATTTTCCGTGCACAATGGAATGATTGCTCACCACAATCTATGAATCATTTGTCTTAATGATATTTTGTGTTGCACACGACTTAGGGAAAACTATATAAGTTGAATTATTCCCTTTTTATTAGTTTTGTAGTTTATATTAGAATTATGGAAAAATAAGGATTAAGAAGGTTTTCAACTAGTTTGAAAACAAGTGAATATAAGAGATTTTATCCTTTAATTTAATCATTCTAAGTGAAGCTCTACTTAGTTCCATCATTTCTAAATGAAAGTTGTTACTCATGTTTGATATGAATACACTTACAAAGTGTTGATACATGTTATTGCTGTTAATTATGATCCAACTAATAGGTTTGGTATGTGTGAATAATGGTTCCGAATATTGCATATTATACGCATTAATGATGAAGTCGGTTATTAGTGTACATTGCTCACATTGGAGAAGAAAATATTTTCTTGTGACACCTCAACAATTTGCGTACCTGGATTGTACTCCCTTAAAAACTTTTCGCTTCTGCCTTGCAAAGAAACAGAATGGAAAAAGTTAATGATGGCAATATATAAAACGACAAAAGCAAAGGTCGATTCCGTTGGTTTTTTCCAATTCTTGAATATGTAACTAACAACAGCCACAACAAAGCTCACGATGTTGAGAATTTTCCCAGTGGATCATCATAGAGAATTGTCTGAACAAAACCCCAGGTTTGAATACATTGATGTCAACCAGGACACAAACATCAGAGATGAATTCATCAATGTTAAACCCGAACCAAAAATGAGAGATATCGATTACCCATTATAATTGGAAAATTATCTAGTTTGGAATAAGGAGGATGAATTTTTCATGAGGTCTATCAACAATGATTTGCAACTCAAAGTGGAAGAATCAGAGTTATTCAAAACCTTCTACGGATATTATGAAATAAGAGAAGCTTCCGCCGTTGCTTTCTATTGCAATGATGAAGAATTAGAAATTTTGAAATCAAAGAATAGGGCCACAAGAGTCGAATATGTTTTTTTTTTGACAAAGAGAAAACTAGACTGGCTTATCTTCCCTGGTATTTGATACCAGGAAGAATAACAATGGGAGACGGATTTATTTTGGTATACTCCATGAGAATTAGCAAAAGGAAAGATGGAAGTTGGATGTTTTACTTTGTGGATAATGGAAGACTTTACGTTGGCACAACTGGTATGAGTGATTTGTTACAGAAGCTGAACATATCGTTGACTGTCCCCATAGCTACTACGATATTGTAGAAAGAGTGTACAAGTTTGATTTAGGAGACGACTCAGGTCTTGGTGATGCACTGTTTTATACTAGTGTACTCGCAGATCAACTTGGGGTACCATTGAAGTTTCTTGATGAAACGTTAGTACCAGAGAAAGAATGATTGTTGTTATTTAAATATACACCTATATGAGGCTATTTTTCAGCTTCTTTGTTTTCACCAGCATTGCTCAAATTCCTTTAAACATCTTCTAAATCTTGCTTCGAAGAATCATGAATAATGATACTATTATCCTTTGCATTGGCTCTTTCCTCACGTTTATAAAGATACAACACAAGCATGGTTCATAAACACAACGTAAACCCACTACATGCTGTAAATGTAAAACCCTTCAAATATCTGGGGGCTTGAACGGTTTTCCAAACAAGCTTGGAGGTCCAAGCAGTGGACTGGGCAGCGACGATATGTATGGAAACCGAGATAACAATTTTCTTTTATATCTCTCAATTCAAATAACCGATTCATTAAAAACTTTCCCCGTGTAAGATACCACGAGAGCTTAGTTCATTTTATTTTTTTGGAAATTTTTGTCAATAAATAATGCTAATGGATAACTATACAATTAAGAGAGTTTTTAAAAAATCTCATATTACACCAGTAAGTGAATCATCTAGTAATCCCTTCATTCTATATGTGTTTTCTGTAGTGCTGTTTTGTTTGGGTTGATGGATTGTATTTTCTTTTATTTTGCACCCAAAAACAATCTACATAACCAGTTTGAATGAAGATGTGATTTGACAGCACGAGACTGAAATAATTATAATTATGCATTTTAGATGGATGAAAGAGATGGATGAGATAGATAGAAAGATATTCCTGGGAATAAAAAGAACAAGGTAATATTATAATTTTGTATCATAAATACCGTATTATAATAACGCGAAAAGATAGTGTTTCCCACGGCTATAGCAAAAAACGCGGGAAAAAAAAGCCAGCATCGTAAGGCCCAGAACCGACCGTCTCTCACTTTTTCACTCTTGATACATCGCCCCAGTTCAGGCGACGAAATTAGAAAACCACAAATTTACAAAGAATATCAATACAAAGAATAATATATAATAATATAATACACAGGATTTATGATACACAATATATATAATTCATAATACAAAATATGTTAAAATCAGCATACGAAGGAAAGGAAAAGAAAACTCGCAAACAAAATCCAAGCCGTCCCAAAAATCAAATAATACCCGAAGAAACACACTAACAACTAACTTACTTACAAGTAATAACTAACAAAACCAGAAACTTAACTAGTGTGTATGTTACGCCACTTACACGCCACTAATTACTTTACTCAATTGAGAATTTAAATATTTCTTCGTGCATTCAAAATATACAAAATACATCATCAACGAGGGGTCATTCGTACATATACACACTTTTGTGAATATAATTGGTTTGTAAACCATATCCTTTTTGCAATTTGATTTAATTGTCTTTAGCTTTGGCATCGCCTACTTTTGGTGGGAAACCATTCAATTCAGCTCCACTTGAAGAGTCACATGAACACCATTCTTCTTTTGGAGAATTAGACATGGCAGTTGGAACATGTTTACCACATCCGAACCAAGTAGCACCTCCACAGACTTCACAAGTAGCTGGTTTACACATTATTGATATTAAGTTATTTGATAAAAGGAAAAAAAGTTGTTTGTTCCTATAAAAAGGTAAAATCAAAAAGGGCAAAAATGGGAAAAGATCGGGGAAATTTATATTCTTATTTTTTTTTTCTCTCGATCACCGTTATCGCCCTCACGTTCCTTTCTCATTCACAAACATACTCTCTCTCAGTCAGCCACGGGCTTTGGAAAATAAAACTCCGGCAATAGGAGAGTGAGTGGAAATAAAATGGAACATCGGATTTACATCAATTACATTTTACATTTACATTTACATTACCAATATCATCTCATCTCTTTTCATCTCATCACACCTAATTGATGACGAAAACCAATCTTAGATAACATAACATCTCTATTTGTCTTGTTGTTTCTGTTGGGTAAATATCTTTTCTTCCCTTTCTTTATCTTCTTTACGTCTCTGTTCTTCTTCCAATCTTAACTCTTTCGCAACATCCATATTCTCTTGAATATTCCATAATTGAGCATATAAACTATCTGCTTGTTCCAACAATTCCGCATGTGTACCTTCTTCTTGAACATTTCCCTTGTTCAACACAATAATTTTATCTGCATCAGCAATGGTTCTTAATCTATGTGCAATACTGACGTTAGTTCTTTGATCACGACGGAATATACCTCTAATTGTTCTTAATAATGCTTGTTCAGTATGGGTATCCAATGCAGAAGTAGCTTCATCAAAAAATGTTATTGGTGCTTTTTTCAATAATAATCTTGCCATGGCTAATCTTTGCTTCTCACCTCCAGAAATCATCATCCCTCTTTCTCCAACCATGGTATTCACTCCTTCGGGTAAATCTCTAATTAATTTATTCAATTGTACAGAAGTGATAACATTTTGAATTTCATCATCAGTAGCATTTAATCTACCATATCTTATATTTTCCAATATAGTATCATTGAATAATGGGGTTTCTTGTGGTACAACACCAATTTTCTTTCTTAATGATTCTAATGAAACTTTCCTTATATCTTGTCCATCAATTAATATTCTTCCTTGATCAACATCATAAAATCTAAATACCAATCGTAAAATGGTGGATTTCCCACTACCTGAAGGTCCAACAATAGCAACTTTTTGTCCTGCTGGAATAGTAAAATTTGCATTTTGTAAAATTGGACGATCTGGATGATATCCAAAAGTGACATTTTCAAATTTAATCTCCCCTGGTAATTCTTCTTTCAACACCAATTGTGGAGCATTTTCAATTTCTTTAATTTCAATTGGTTCATTTTGTAATTGAAACAAATTCTCCATATCAATTAATGATTGTTTCAAATCTCTATACACTGATCCCAAGAAATTTAAAGGAACACTTAATTGGAAAACCAATTGATTGATCAAAACCAAATCACCAACGGTTAAATTCCCACTAGCTACTCCTTGACATCCCATATACATCATAGCAGTTAATGCTGACGTGAAGATCAAATTCTGACCTGCATTTAAAAATGCCAATGAAGTGGCAACTTTAACACTAGCTTGTTGATATTTAGTCAATGATTGATCATATTTATTGGCTTGATATGCTTCATTATTAAATATTTTCACACTTTCGTAATTCGTTAACGAATCCAAGGCAACACTAGCAGCTTTATTATCAGCAGCATTGGCTTGTCTTCTAAATGCAGTTCTCCATGACGTGGTTTTAATTGTAAAAATCGAATACGCCAACATGGTAGCGAAAGTCATGGCAGCAAATGAAGCACCGAAATTATATGTTAAAATCCCACAAACAATAGTAATTTCAAACGTTATGGGTATAATATGGAAAACCAAAGCATTTAAAACCGAACTAATCCCCTTAGTACCTCTATCAATAGCCCTTGTTAATCCACCGGTTTGACTTCTTAAATGGAAATTTAAATCCATATTTAACAACCTAACAAATGTATTATAAGCAACACGTCGAATTGCCAGTTGTGCCACACTTGCAAATATGGCATTTCTTAATTCTCCAAATAATACAGCACCAAATCTTGCTCCACCATATGCTAATATCAAACTTAATACAACAGTACTTACCGTGCCTACTTGTTCTGACCAATTGATATTCATGGCATCGATGATTTGTTTGAAATAGAACGGAACCTCAACATTCAATAATTTGGCCAGAATTAATAATGACAAGGCAATAATCACTCGGATTTTAAATTTAAAATTATCTTTGGGCCATATGGTTTTCAATAATGATTTCAACATGAATGCTTCTGTAGTGGAGATTTTCCTACCGAGTAATGTAGGTCCTTGTGGTGGTGGTTTTTGTTGTTGTTGTGCAAAATGATGTCTTGATTGACTGAAGAACCGTATCTTTTGTTGTTGTTTAGTTCCGGTTTTGACTCCAGCTCTCTTAGCTATTCTAATTGGTGATACCCATGGTGACGTTATCGATGATAATCTAGATGTTGTGGAATAGGTTGCCGTCCGAAGAGTTCGAAATGGTTGTATTAGTTTGAAATTTCGAAACATCTTCCAAAAGAAAAAAAAAGCCTATGCAGAAATGGGAGTCGGAGGGAAATTGGAATAATATTTATATATGTACAAGGGAATATTCCAAAAAAAAAAAATTATAGTGTTGTGGTGAAACTATAGTGGTTATGTTCTCAGATCTGCAATATCCTTCTGATTCTGGTTTATAGTGTGGTATATTTATAGGAGTTTTTTTTTTTTTTTTGGTTCTATTGTGGTTTTAAAGTTTTGGCTGAAAAATAGAAAAAAGAAATGTGTGGCATTGCGCAATCGAGGTGTGTTTTGGTTTAAGCGGGATCAAGATATACCGTGGTTCCGAATCCGGATGCGAAATCACTGATGTATATGACATACATCAACAATACAATGCAAACCCAAACTAATCTAATATGGTCATTCATTTGGTATAATTCCAGTCAGCAAAGGGCAATACACGGCACCAATCACTACTGGTAGAACTTTTTATCTTCGTACTCTCTCATTTCTTATTCATCTTCGGTTTATTACTAGTTTTGGAATTTCACAACCGGGTTTACACTTTATATTGCAAAATAATAAATCTATATATCTGATTATTTTTCTATTTGAGTTCATTCAAACTTTCTTCTAAGGCTTTAGTTAACTTGTCGATATGACCTGCATAAACGGAATAACCCATATGTCCGACTCTGAAATATTTACCAACTAATTTCTTATGAATACCACCAGCAACAACAAATCCTTTTTCTGACAATTTCTTCAACAAATCTGGGCCATTGATATTTTCTGGGAAATAAACAGCAGTCAAACCATGAGCTGCAACTTCTCTATTGGCTGGAACAATTTTCAATCCCAATTTTTCAACATTATTTTTAAAAGCATCAGAAACTTGAGCATGTTTGGCAAACCTTTCTTCGATTGGTTGGCTCAAAATTTCATCCAAGGAAGTTTTCAATGCGGTTATAGTTTGAACAGCTGGAGTAGCAAAATAAGCACCATTACCACTTTCATAAGCTTTCATAATTGGGGTCCATCTTTTTAAAGATGCAAAAAAAGTGGTATCTTTAGTTTTGTTCAAGGCTTTAGCCAATGCTCTTTCACTGGCATACAAAACAGATAACCCAGCTGGAACACCAAGTGCCTTTTGAGAAGCAGTCAAGACAAAATCAATACCCCATTTATCAAATTCCAAATCTTCAACACCAACAGAACAAACACCATCGACAATAATCAAAGTTTCTGGAGAAACTTTCTTAACAATTTTACTAATTGCTTCAACATCACTAACAACAGAAGTAGAAGTATCAACATGAGTAATGGTAATGGCATCGTATTTTTCCTTTTGCAATTGTTCTTCAATCTTTTCCAATGGAACAACATCACCAACTTCAGCAGTTATGACATTAACATTGGCATCATAAACTCTTAAACAATCAGCAAAAGAATCAGAGAAAAATCCAGTACTTAAAACCAAAACTTTTTCCCCCGGGTTTAATAAATTAGTAGCAGCAACATCCCAACCCAAAGTTCCAGATCCACTCAATACATATCCTTGGGTATTGGCCTCAGTAGATTTGAATAATTTTCTTAAATTTTGTAAAACTTGTTGAAAAGTAGCTACAAACTCTGGTGAAGTATGGGCTTGTGATGGAGTAGCCATGGATGCCAAAACTTCATCGGAAAATTCGATTGGACCTGGAATCAAAGTCAATTTATGTTCTGGTTGCTTATATGGAGCGGACATTTTTGTATTGGTTCTGGTTTGAATAAAAGTAGATATAGTTGGTATTACTGTAAAAGGTTTCTTGATAAATAAATTATTAACTCTGGCAGGTAATAATCTAAACATATAATGATTGAAAACAAACGGTTTCCCTGATGAAAAAGAATATCTAGAGGAAAAAAAAGAAAAGAAGTAAAAAGATGCATGGTTATGTTTAAAAATTATTCTGAACTTTTCGTCCACTCTCCAACGGAGAATGGGTTGCTGGACCAACGGAACTTTCCGCGGATAGAAAAATGACTAACGCCAAAAAAAGGGATTGGATTTCCGTATTGGGAAGATTTGTGCGGCTTTGCTGTTTTAATTATTTTTTTTTTCTCTGCTGCGTGGGGTACTTTCACAGGGGAAGATGGGGGGAGCGAGTCATCTTTGCAAACACATGATTGGCTGAAACAAGAATCATGGCAGTACAGTGGAACAATAGCTGGTTTTCCACACAGGAAGGGGAGAAGGGGATGTGTGGAAAATGACTAGAGTGAGTCATGGAAAGTGGGATACGTGAACCGAGTCAAAGAGCTTGAGGGTAGATGGGTTCTTTGTGGGTTGTATCTATTGAAATCGGCGATGGTGGGGATTCCAACTGAGTGGTTTAACAACATGATACCATTCTAATAACTGCCAGCAAAAGAGCTTTATCTTCCAGTTTTGTTGTTTTCTTCTAAGATGGTGAACTGTTTTTTCTTGAATTTTTTTTTTTTAATTAAGTTTCTTGTTGAAAATTTGGTGAAAAAAATTTGACTGCAAAATCATTTTTCTCTTGTTTTTGTTCGTTTGTTTTTTGAGAATACGAATTCTAAGGAAAGTACATAGTTTTAGAACAAGATTTCTAGAATAACAAGTAAATCAATTATTTCAAATTAGGTAATCGGCCAATATACCCTAAAGTTTCTTTAAAAATTTTGCCTTTGCGACTACAAAAAGTTGATTTATCTGTCAACTTTTTTTTTTTTTTTTTAATCTTGTTTGGTTGGGGTTTATGTGGATTTGGGATTTTTTTTTTTTAAAAATTTATTTATTTCATTATTTTGTTATGGACCCAACCCTTTTGTTTTGAACAGGGATGGATTCTTTTTCTTTTTCTTCTCTACCCTTTCTTTCTTTTTCAATATTGCTTGCTTTAATTAAAACTTGTTTTATTTTTTTTAGCTGGTTGGATCCCATCAGTGACTATTATCACCTTATTTAGTTTGTGTGGTTCGCCATTTTGAAATTATCCCTGATACTAGGTCCTAGTTTTTTTTTTGTTAGCCGTTGTTAATTTTTTGCTTTTTTCATATTTTTGGAAAGCAGTTGAAGCTTAGAAAAGGGTTGGATAATTTTCATATCCTAGTAAACAAATCCTTTACTTAGATCACCTCCCGCCCCACCCTCCACTTAGACATCCCCAAGACGAAAGAGGAAGAACAAGAAGAAGAAGTTAGAATAAAGAAGAGTAGAATAACGCCTATAGAAATTGAAAGAAATACCGAAATACAGAGCCACGGCAAGAATATGTCCATTCAAGAATATATTGAACTTGCATTATTGTTCATACACAGTATCATAAATTCATTTCAACAACATATTAAAAGCATAATTATAAACTCAATATTAGATACCATCTATTTAAAAATATTTTTCAATCATTTCCCTCAAAGTGCTATATTTTATCAAATTTTACCAGTATTCACTATAACCAGAATTGAAACCACAGAAAATGTCCTAGTTGAAAACCAAAACGATGTGGAAACTTCAACTCTGACCACATTGACATCCTTGACCACTACTGCAACTAATACCACAACAAGTACAAACACTACCAACACGACAAATACCACAATCACCTCCAATTCGACCAACTCAACTGCTACTGCTATTGGTACTGCTATTGTCACTTCCACTTCCACTTCCACTTCCACTTCCACTTCCACTCCCACGGCCATCGCCACCAATGGCAACACTCACAGCAACGGCAACACCAACACCAACACTGACTCTACCAAAACCAACAACCATAACAACACACATGCATCAATAGCTACAATAACTAACGATGATCAAAATAATTCTAGTTCTGACAGTGAGAGTGTTGCACAAGTTAAAGAGTTGAAAGAGTTGATTAAAGGAAGAGAAGTTTTAACATTTGGTCCAGATGCTTATGGTCAAAATACCGAAGGGGAAATTCTGCCCGAAATAGCCCTGACTACTCCCCTGTCATTATCATTGAATGGATTAACCAAATTGCTTGATAACGAAGGAAATGAATATTTATTACATCTGAATGGTTTTGTAACCCCCATTATTAAAAACCATGATATACATGGAATGGAAAATAGTTCGATTGTTGGTGGTCATAATGGGAGAAATATAGTATTACCCACCAATGCAGCTGGATCGCCAACAACATTACCTTCATCTACAACCACCACATTAAGTACTACTGTATCATCCATGACAAGTAGAAAAAGAAGAAGATTAAATCAATCACCATATAGAAACTTGACAGTTAGGAATTCCCGTTGTCCTAATAAATTGAAAGAATTTCAAACTCAAGTATTGGAATTGGCTCAATTTTATGGTGATTTGGATTTGGGAACAAATAATAGGTTTGGTGAAGTGGATTCCACAACGATAATTATTGGAACCATAAGTCGTACCAATAGTTCAAAATCAAGTTTTCGTAGTAGCTTGAGAAATAGTTTAGCTAAAGATGATAGCAGCCAATCTTCAAATTCTCCAGCTAGTTTTCAAGTGCATAAATGAGTGAAATTAGAAGATAAAAAGACAGGAGGAAAGAAATCCCATGCAAGACACTCTTTAATGATGATTATAGTTGCTTGATCTTTTTCAATAACAATACTAATAATATTAATTTTTTTTGTTTTTCTAGGGTTTTAACTAAAACCTTTTTATTATATATATATATTGAGATATATATTTCCTTTTAAATAATGTCCATATTTTATTAATTATCCAGTTTAGAATTTTTTTTTTTTGCAGCTATCAGTTGTTCAATAAATGTCGTGGGGAAATGGTAGGAGGATTGGTTGATGCTTTGTTTTTCTGCGTGCTGTTTTTTTTTTTTTTACATAGAGAAAAGCGCATGGCAAGAACAGTGTAAAGTCAAAGATCAATCAAATGTCCAAAGCAACATTACATGCAGAATACATTGCTCAATACAAGGCAGTTGAACTGGACTTAGCGAACAAAATACCAAACAAGGAAGATATCAAAGTGTTCAAGATCACAAAGAATGATTCCATCAAGAAAAAAGTAGAGGCAATATTGAAGTTTGTTGCAGAAAACAAAGTTATAGTGCTAACTAGTCTATCTAATGGTATCGCTAAAGTAGTTGCCATTGCTGAAATAGTGAAACAGAAACAACCACAGCTATTCCAATACAACAAGCTATTGAAACTCAACAGTATCAGTAATCCAAACTATAAGTCGAATGAGAATGATCGTCAAGAAAAGAAAGACAATGAACAACAAGCCTTGGAAGAAATCAATGGTCCTAAGGTTTATACGTTGCCTGTTATGTACATCATATTGACCAAAAACACAGCAATTGAAAGTACAGATTTAATGACGTGGACCAAACAGGAGAATAAATAAGAACTAGTGCTTTTGAATATTACTTACACAACGACAGAGGCATTAATAGAGTAGGTATTATAATAACAAATGATATATGGGTAACTGACCAAGCAACTTGTAGTGTTTTTGGTAATTTGATATTATCATGGTGATGGGTGTGTCTTTACTTGTCTTAAGTGTCAGTCGATTTATTTCGCACTCATTGGTAAAGGGCTGCACGAACCAATGAAATTTCAGACAAGAACAATTTCTCACTCTCGCTCTCTCTTTCTCACACTAACCAAAAAGATCGTAAGATGGAAAAAAAAAAAAGGGAAAACTTCAATCAAGACCTTTCTTCTTTCTTTACCCTATCTTACACCAAGTATTCAATTCCAATAATGTCTATCGATCCAGCTACTTTCAAATTTGACACTCCTCAATTTGACCCAAGATTCCCAAACCAAAACCAATCCAAACATTGTGCTCAAGCTTATGTCGATTACCACAAATGTATCAATGTCAAAGGTGAAGAATTCGAACCATGTAAGATCTTCTTCAAGACTTTCACTTCCTTGTGTCCAGTGGACTGGATTGAAAAGTGGGATGATCAAAGAGCTGCTGGTAAATTCCCAGTTAACTTAGATGCTTAAAATTTTTGACATAATTTCCATGTTTTAGTTTGCGTTTTCCAATGTTGTTGTTTTTTTTTACTATCAAGTTAAGTTAAGTTATGTTAAGAATTTTGCGGCTATTTTTGTTACTATTTGATTCACATTGATGATTAATTGATTATTATCGATTCTTATTTTCCTCCTTTTTTATTATTTCATTATTAAATATTCCAACATGGTATTTACAATACAAAAAACATTTTGACAGATATTATTTTCGTTTACTTGCATTCGAATGCAATTAACAATGATGATGATGATGATGATGATGATGTGTATTTTGAAATGTAGAACTATTTACCAGAAATCATCTTCTGTATAATTTATATTACTTTGAGCTTGACTTTCATCAGCAAACAAGTCCGCATATGGATCTGCTTTGTTCTTCTTCTGAACCTCATATTGTTTGCTCAATTCTTTAGCTTCCCTCTCTTCTTGCTTTCTTTCTGAAGCAATATCACGTATCAATTCTTCTTGTCCAGTAATGAACTCATCAGTTGAAATTTCGCGTTTCGTTTTATTCAACTTTTTTATCACAGAATTCTCTTTCTTGACAACATTAACCCTCTTGACCAATTTAGGATTCTTAAAAGTAACAGTTCCTATATCCATTGATCCATCAGTATGTAAATTTTCCACAGGAGTATAGATAATAGTCACATTATTGAGTTTATTTCCCTTGATAGAATTTGCCTTGGTTAATTGTGCCATTTGCATTAATAAATCAGGATCAATTTGGAATTTTTCAAACGATTTGAATGATTTGATTTCATCTTTGGTTAGTTGTAGATATATATGTGCAGATGATAATTTATCAACATGAAACCAAATATTCTTCGGATGGGAATGCTTTATCAATGGATCATTTTCAACTTTATCTCTACCCATGTAAATAGTAATTTCTGTGCTTTCGTCATCTTCGTCCAATGCAAAATCAGAATATTCGTTATCACCTTTGGACACTTTGGCAGTAAAATAGTACACCATTGTAATGATTACTCCACAACGTAGGGCTAAAGAAAGAGATGCGGTTGGTATGGCGTCTTTTTTTTTCTGCCTTTCGTTCCCATTATGATTTGTGCTGTCTGATGTTAGACCATTGGTGACAATAGAGTACATTAATTCCATGATATTCTTAGAAATTGTCAGTTGAAAGAGAGTTATAGACGTTCGTAGGAATAGTATATTCCTCAGGAAACTTCGAATACCCAATATCTTGTTGGTTCCTTTTACAATCTTCAGTATCGTATCTTGCGAAACGAACCCAGAAGATCAGCAGATCCTTTTCTGTACGGTCAGCAATTAAGCATCTTCTGTCACATATATCTTTATCACACTTATACCCACAGCTTTCTCTATTTTCCATGGGTTTCTACCGAGTACTGAGTGTTGAGTGCTGGCCCAAGGCAACCAAAATGACATTTCTTGACTTCAGTCGCACTACCAGCCAGATCAACAAAAACAACATAAAAAATTTTTTCCTCTGTTTGGCCACTGGGACAGAAAAATCGAATACCTACTTTACTCTTTACTCCTTTATTAATACATCCATTAATAACTAAACACGACACATTTGTATATTTGACTACTGATTAGATCTTATATACCTAGCATTTTTTTTTTAAAAAAAAGGAAGTAACGTTTGTCGAAAAGAAGAAGAAGAACGCGTTTGATTGTGGAACAGTTTCATACAGACACCAGATATTGCTTTAATTTTTCCCACCAGTTTCCTTAGCGACTTCCCAAGAAATCACATTGACGTAAAACATCAATTGTGAATCTTCCATAATTTAATAATCCAACTTAATCGTGTCTTCATTACCAACAAAGAACAGCCCACCGGGCAAACATAACTCGCAACAGCCACAACCGTCTCAGATTTTACAAGAAGAAAAAACATCCTATCAGATAGAGGATCCAGAATTAACCAAGGCTATAATCAATCAATTGTCTATCTTACTTACCACCGTTGAAAAAGATAATTTAGAATCAAACTTTAAACAAATTAGATTTATATTAGCTAAACAGATCACCAATCCTATTGTCATTAATAACTACTACGAAAAGCTAGTCAATTTAATCAGATTCACCAACTTTTCCAACACCGAGAATTTAACCCCTGTCGAACAGTTATTTGCAAAAGAATTAGAGGTTACTGCCAAAGATTTAAAATACTTGGAGTTATTACTCGTTCATTTATCCAAATTATTTGACAGTAAACGTATTGATACTATTGCATTTGTCAAGAGATTCAATTGTGATTCCATTTTATCATTTATATTATTAGTCAAATTTGTCGACAAATCATCGAACGACCAAGTACATTCTTACATTAAGGAAAACTCATTTAATTTACTCAAATTATTAAGAACTAGAGAATTCCCACCTACCTATAATTGGTCATTACTTTTGGATTATATTTTAAATACTCCATTTTTCCCATTCATACACAAGTTATTGACATTAAGTTCATTACAAGCATTCAAATCTACCATCCAACCAATTAACAAATTTTATCAAAATATATTAAAAATGTCATTCAAAGAATTATTAATAGAAATCGGTCCTGAAAATTTGTTACCAGAAAAATTATTACCAAGTTTATTAGAAATCAAACCAAACGAAATTGACCAAGGCATAGCGTTAATATTAGCAGAAATATTAATCCCCGGATCACAAGGTTTATCACAAGGCTTAACATTTGCCAATAATTTACCAGAAGCCAACGCCAAAGGTGCGCAATTACAAGCATGTTTCAAATCAATTGAAAGTTCAGGCAAATTTAATGTGAATTGGTACGAAGTGTTCAACTATGTGCATCAATATTTATTTGACTCTTCACAAAGAGATATCCAACCTTCAGTTGTCAGCATTACCCAATTTTTATCGTCGTTGGATTTCAAACAAGAACCCATTGATATATTTTTAAATTACGAGTGGTGGTTCAACAAAACCTTATTGTATATATTGCATTCACTGGACGCTTCTCAAGGTGGTTACGACATTTCATTACTGAACCATTTGGCATTCTGTTTTGATGAAGATAAAAATACACCACAAACAAGAAGAAATATTTTGAAATTTATCAATGTGGGTAAATTGGAACTTCAAGTGATCACCAAAATACAACAGCAACAACAACATCAACAATTAAGCGAACAAGATAGAAAATTGAACCCATTTTTAAACCAACTTTTCGAACACGATTACCGTGTTTTCCCAGAATACGTCTTTGCAGCAGCGTTGACGGTTCTTGATAAGACCCAATTTATAAATGATTTGATTGACACCTTGTTTTACTTGTTGGTCGATAGTGCTAGTCCTGCGTTACCTAAAGTTATACGTTTGCTTATGGAATCTGGATTGGCTGCAAGTAAGTTGAGTGATTACTATAAGAGTAGAAAAACGGTTGATGCCGCAAATAAAGTATTAGCATTGGCGTCATCGGTCGGTATAACTCAAGAAGTGTTGGATGTGTTCTGGGCGAGTGACTTGAAATTGTCCATCAAGCTTTTAGTTGAATCAAGTCTTTTTGGGTACGATTACAAACCAGTTATTGAAGCTAAGCTCAATGATACCCAGATCAAAGCATCAGTATACCAAACATTAGCTGATGCATTAGATGAACGTGCACAAAAGGATTACGAACGCGGCCAACAAATACAACAAGCTCAGCAACTTCAACCACAACAGGTGTTGCCTCCTTATAGAGTGTTGAAAGTGCCAGTAGTGTATTACTTACTTGAAAAGGTGAAGTCAAGCAATGGTGTTATAGATGCTAAGAAATTAAGAAACCTTCAATTATTGTTGCTTACGACCTATCCAAGATTGATCAACTTTGGTAATGGTCATGATGAAGCAATTTTGGCCAACGAAGAGAAATCTCCATTCTTTACTTCGAACGTCGAGTTGGAAATGAAATCTTATTATTCCAAGATGTATAACAAAGATCTTGAAATTAAAGAAATTGTGGATATGTTGACCCAGATGAAATCTAGTGATGATCCTCACAGTCAAGATGTTTTTGCATGTATGATTCATTCATTGTTGGATGAATATAAATTCTTTGCCGAATATCCATTATCGGCATTGGCTTCTACATCATTGTTATTTGGTGCACTTTTAGAAAAAGACCTAATCCAAGGTACCACTTTAACAGTTGCTTTGAATTTTATTTGGGAATCTTGTAACCAACCTCAAGATTCTCATTTGTTCAAATTTGCCGTACAATCCTTGTACAATTTCAAGTCCAGATTACATGAGTATCCAATTTACTGTAAACATTTATTAGAATGTCGTTCATTATCAGCCCATGCTAAAATGTATCAAATCGTTAAGGATGCTGCCAATGGTATTCCATGTGCTACAGGTGCAGCTGCCCCTACTCAAACTTCTACTCCTGATGTGGGTCCAAAATATCAGTCAATCAACTATGTCGATAGAACCATTGGTTATTCTGCTCAAGAAGAACCTCAAGAAGCAATCTGTGATAAGTTGTTATTCAGTGTTAACAACATGACTAGTGACAACTTGAGATTATCTGAAATTCAAGAGGTTTTAGTAGAAAGTTACTTTGCTTGGTTTTCGAATTACTTGGTCGCTGATAGAGCCAAGGCTGAGCCAAACAATCATGAATTGTATTCGAAATTGGTCAAAGCTATGAACAACCCAATATTTTTTGAGTATGTTTTGAACGTTTCCTTGAGAGAGGTTGATCATATCATCAGGAATTTCAAGGATTCCAGAAATGAAAGAAATCAATTAAAAAATTTGGGTGCATGGTTAGGTAGAATCACTTTGGCAAATGACAAGCCATTGAGACGTGATTATATTGCGTTGAAATTCTTATTAGTTGAAGCATATGATTTCAAATCCTTACCATTGATCATTCCATTTGTTTGTAAAATTTTGGACCAAGCCCAATACTCCAAAGTTTTTAAGCCACCAAATCCATGGGTCTTGGGTGTTATGAAGGTTTTGGCTGAATTATATGAATGTGCTGATTTGAAGTTGCAATTGAAATTTGAAATTGAAGTTTTGTTAAATTCATTCAATATGAAAGTCAAAGACATTGATCAAAGTACATTAATAAGAACACATAACCCAGATCCAGTTTCATTGGCGACCATGTTTGGTATTAACGATCAATCACTCAGCTTGGCTAATGAAATTGCCAAGATCACCTTAGAGGCTGCTCAACCTATCAACAACATCCAAGCACCATTCCCACAACAACCTCAACTGGTGCTTGAATCCAAGCAGTTTCCAGGTATTACCCAACCTCAATTGCAAACCATTTTGCAACGACAACAGCAGCAGCAGCAGCAGCAACAACAACAACAACATCAACAGCAATTGTCCTTGCAACAACAACTGCAACAGCTCCAACCACAAGTTCAACAGCAACAACAACAACAACCTGCAGAAACTACTTTGGATACAAGCTTCAGTACATTGGTTGGAAACTCCATTTTCACTCAACATGCTAACTTGAGAAGAGCCTTCCAAGCGTCCTTATCTCGTGCCGTTAGGGAGTGTGCAGTTCCAATTTTGAATAGACTTTCTGAGACTGTTGTCACAACTACAGAAGCGTTAATTAGAAAAGATTTTGCTACCGAGCGTGATATCAATAAATTGCGTAAGAGTTACCAAAAATTGGCGTTGCAACTTTCTCACTCAATGGTTTTATGCAGTGGAAGAAAATTATTAGCTGAGACTATTGAAGCCACGATGTTGCAGTTGTTAGGTAACAATCCTAACGAAATCCCAATTGTTGAATTAAATAACGCTATTCAAGCTAATGTTGGATTGTGTGTTGATATTGTTGATAGAATTGCATCAGAGAACATTTCTGAAATTATCGATGAGAAGATGCAAAAATATATTTTCTTGCGTGAACAACATAATGCCACCCATCCAAATGAACCATTTATTGAAGAAGGTACAACAGATTATTCGTTGAGATTACCGGATCCATTGGGATTAGCTCCAACTGGATTAAGTGCACAACAATTGAGAATTTATGACTATTTTGGTGAAGCGAGAGCTGAAGAAGGAATTCTACCTCCACCTGGAACTATTGGCCAACCACAACCACAACCACAACCACAACCACAACCACAACCACATCAACAACAACAGCAACAACAACAGCAACAGCAACAACAACCTCAACTTCATCAATTATCATTAATTCAACAACAACAACAGCAACCGCAACTGGATCTTACTGCACATCAACAAGTAATTCCTGATGATGTAATTTCTTTTGAACAATTGTTTTCTGCCATCACATCAAATTGTGATAAAGCTATTCAATTACTTTCAGAAGTTAATGAAACAAAATTATCAGATTTACCACCAAATCATCCAATTACGACAGCATTAACTCAAGCACTACTTATCGCACAAAGCAATGCGATTAAATTCCCTGAATTGTTATTGAAAGCAGCTCAGTATGCAGTCAATTGTTTATTTACACAAACTCATGAAAATCCTATGAGTAATGAAATTTATGTTGTGATTTTGGATAGATTATGTGAATATTCACCATCTACTGCCAAAGATGTTACTTGGTGGTTGGTGCATTCTTCTGATCAACGTAAATTCAATATGCCTGTTATTTTCTCATTATTGAAAGTACAATTAATCCAACCAATTAAATTGGATGCAAGTATTGGGAAATTAATTAAAGAGACCAATAGTCCTGTTCTTGTTAAGTTTGCGGCATCATTGTTGGAAAATGTTTTCAGCACTCAAGAAATGCGTCCGATTGCATTAAGATCGGAGTTTGCAAACACCTTGGATGCATTGAGTGCTTATCAAGGAAACGAACAAGATGAAGAACACAAACAAGCTAAGGTGGCAGTTGATCAGTTGTTTGTGGTTTTGAAAGAGTCACCTCCAGCATCGGGTCAATTATTTGCTCAATTGGGGTATGTTTTTGCTGAATGGGTGAGATTATTAACACATGGTGATGAATCTACTCATGAATTGCAAATTGAATTTGTTAAAGGATTGATTCAATTTGGTATTTTAAATAATGCCGAATATTTGAAAACATTTTTCAAAGCAGCAATTGAAATTTCAGTGACTTCATTTGCCACTGAACATGAATTGAGATCAAGAACTCAACATGAAAGTTATCTTGCTGTTGATACTTTGGCTATGTTGATTGTTAGAATTGTTTTATTGATTGAAGATAGTCAACAAGCGATTGCATGTTTGAAGAAAATTTTGGGTGTGATTATTTTGAACTTGATAAATGATCATGAAGCTTCTAATGGTGATTGGAATGAAAGGGCATATTTTAGATTTTTCTCATCTTTATTATCCAGTTGGTGTGATGCTTCAGTTTTGGATGATGAGGCTACCATTGAAATTGATTCAGGATTTTATAATTATCTTGGTGAATTGTTTAATGTTTTACAACCAATTGTTTTACCTGGTTTCACATTTGCTTGGATTTCATTGATTGCTCATCGTATGTTTTTGCCAAAATTATTGGAGTTGCCAGATAAAGAAGGGTATGCCACATTGGTTAAAATGTTAACATCAGCATTAAAATTCCAAGAAATTTATGGAAGCAAAGCACAACAGCAGCAACAACAACAACAACAACAACAACAACAACAACAGCAGCAGGAGCAGGAGCAACAACAACAAGAACAAAATTCACCATCCCCATCTCCAACACCAGCACCAGCGCCAGCATCAGCAACCACTGAACCTGTTGGTCCCGATGTGATTAATGTGATTTACAAATCAATCAATAGAATTTTTGTTGGAATTTTACATGATTACCCAGAATTTTTTGTTGAATGTCACTATCAATTGATTACCAGTATTCCAAGAGGATATATTCAATTGAGAAATATTGTATTATCTGCTACACCAAAGGATGTTCATGTTCCGGATCCATTTACCCAAGGATTGAAAGTTGAAAGATTGCCTGAAATTAATGAACCACCATTTGTATATTACAAACCAGTTGAAGATTTAAATAAAGTAGGATTGAAGAAACCAGTGGAGAATTTTTTAAGAATACCTGCTCCAGGTTTAATGAGAACAATTTATAGTGGATTGAAATTGAATCAACCTAAAGAAGTGAATGATTTGGGGTATGAAGAGACTATTAATTTCAATACTACATTAATCAATGCATTGGTATTACATGTTGGTATTTCTAGTGTTGCTGATAGATTACCAAACAATAGGGGTTTTAATACCAAGTCATCACAAGTTTCATTGTTGGTTGATTTGATGAATCATGGTAATGCTGAATTTAAATATCATTTGATTAATGCTATTGCCAATCAATTGAGATATCCTAATAGTCATACGCATTGGTTTATTGGTATTATTTTACATTTCTTCAGTAATACTACTATTTGGAATACCCCAGGTAACAAATTAGTAATTCAAGAGATCATAACCAGAGTGTTATTAGAAAGAAGAATTAGTAATAAACCTCATCCATGGGGGTTAACCATATTGTTTACTGAATTAGTTAAAAATGGTGATTATGGATTTTTTGAATTGCCATTTGTTAAAGATTCAATTGAAGAAATTAAGAATATTTTTAATGTGTTGAGTGTTAATGTGAAAGGGTCCACTCCATGAAATAATTAATATAATTAAGGAATATATGTGTGTTTACTTATGTATTATAATTGTAATTGTTAATAATCTGATTACTAAAACTAAAGTTAGGTTATATTGAAAATTTTATTAGAAGAAATGTAACGTTGATTTTATGCCCGAACTGTGCCTCCCCCTTCATCGTTCATCGTTGTATGGGAGTGCTCCCCCAAATATTTTTCGTGTACTTTGAATCAAAAAAAATAAAATGATTTTAGTTTTGCTTGTGGTTGTTTGATTAAAGCGTTTGGCTTTTGACGTTGGATCTCAGACAACACATACACAAGAAGGGGAAAAAAAAAAAATTAGTCAGAGAGAGAGACAGAGAAAAATCAACTTTGAACTTTTTTGATTTATCTTTTCATATTAAATCACATTTTCAACAGTTTATCTTCTTTATTGACTCATTGAATATTTATTATTTTTTTTTGTCAGGGGATATACAGCTACATTTACTTCCAATTGTTTCCATAATTGATAAAAGTCCAATTGAAAACTAATTATAAAATATTAATAAACCAGGTATTGTATAATATAATGTCCCGTGTTAAAAGAATTGCTAAAGAATTGGAAGAATGTCGTCAAGACACCCAATCAGGAGTATCATTAAGTTTAAACAATGAGAATGATTTGACCCATTTAACAGGTGTATTTAAAGGACCTCCAGGTACTCCATATCAAGGAGGTAATTTCCAAGTTGCCATAGATATCCCCCAAGAATATCCCTTTAAGCCACCACAAATGAAATTTATTACCAAAATATATCATCCAAATATTTCTTCAGTTACTGGGGCTATATGTTTAGATATTTTAAAAGATGCTTGGACTCCTATTTTAACATTAAAATCAAGTTTGATTTCATTACAAAGTTTATTACAATCTCCTGAACCTAATGATCCCCAAGATGCAGAAGTTGCTAAACATTATTTAAGTAATAAATCTGGATTTGAAGAAACTGCTGCTTATTGGACGAAAATTTATGCTAGTGATGGTATTTCTTCTACTACTGGTGGGGGTAATGTACAATTGAGTGATTCGGCATTATATGGAATTGATGATGAAATTGTTAGTCAATTTGAAAATATGGGATTTCCAAGAGATAAAACCATTGAAGTCTTGAGAAGAATGGGAATTAAAAGTTTTAAAGGTGTTGGTAATAAGAGTGATTTAGAAAATAAGATTTTGGAAGAATTATTACGAGAATGTCAATAAAACTAGTTTAGATAACCCATCATTATTGTTTTTCTTTTTTTGTCTTTTGGTTTTAGTTGATACTTCATTCTATTTTGCATTTATAGCACATCTTATATTTACTTAAATAAAACTAATAAATAAACCTCAGTTTTATTAAATC
>JAJLZW010000106.1:0-20904 GCA_030572435.1 Candida labiduridarum | reverse complement strand
TATATAAATATATATATCTAACAACAAAAGGAGGAGACTCACCAACATCTTCATTACCATCATTATTTACAACATCATTTTTTTAATTACGTTACATCACATTTATTTTTTTGTTGGATCTTGATTTTCAATTTTCAATTTTCAATTTTCATTTTTTTATTTTTTTCATTTTTATTTTCGTATATTCACTTGTATTCTATATCATCATTATTGTATTCTAGTTTTAAATCCAAACCATATCAGAGTTATTCAATTTTTTTACCATTTTTTTTTTACTTTTTTCATATTATTTTGCATAAGATATAATAGATTTCAAATATGGCTACCATTGCTACTAATATTAACACTAATACACCTAATTCTTCAGTTTCACCTGCAATTAACAATCATCACCATCATCATCCTCACCAGCATCCTCACCATCATCCTCACCAACAACATCCACCACAGCAACCTCATCCAATTACTGCTACTTCTTCTTCAACAACTGCATCTGCACCACCACCTGCAGCTACCCCAACTCCATCAACATCAGCAACTCCAAGTCAAATCCCAACAAAACAATCATTATCAGATGAAAGGGTTTCTGAAATTGGATGGTATTTCATCAAATCTTATTACGATTTCTTTGTTTCCAAATTGGATGAAATTCACAAGATCTATCATCCTCAAGCATCAATCAATCATGATTCATTTCCTGAAACTGAATCTTTATCTTCCTTAAATGTAACCACTAATGGTAAACTTCCAATTGCTTATAAAGCCAAAGGTATTGAAGCCATTAAGGAAACTTATTCAAAATATCTATCTGGGAATAAAAATAATAGAATTGTTATTACTAGTGCTTGTTTTCAACTTTCTTTAAATCAAAGTATTATTATTGTGGTTTTTGGAGAATGGAGTACTAGTGATCAACCATATAAGCAATTTACCCAAACTTTTGTTTTGGTTCCAGGTAAAAATGAAACCAATTATGAAGTTGCAAATGATATTTTAAGATTTGTTATTGTTAATGGATATAAAGAAAAACATGAACAAAGACAAGAAAAAGAAATTACTAGTGAACCAGTAGTTAGAAAGACTACTATTACTGCTGGTACTACTGGTACTACTGGTACTACTACTACTGCTGCTTCTACGGGTACTACTACTGTACCAGCTACTACTTCCACTAGTACTACTACTACTGTTGATCAACCAGCTTCTACTCAAAAACCAAAAGAACAAGAACAAAAAGTGGTTGCCAACAATGTTACATCAATTCCAAAGGAAGAAAAAACTGCTCCTATTGCCAATGGATCTAATCAAGAAACCAAAAAGGAAACTGTAACTGCAGAAACAAAAAAAATTGAAGAAAAACCAGCAGTTAAAACTGATTCAGTTAAACATGAACCAGTCAAACAAGAAACAGACAAACAAGAAACAGTTAAATCAGAATCAGTAAAAGAAAAACCAGCCCCCAAACAACAAACTCAAGAAGAAGAAGAAGAAGAAGAAGAAGAAGAAGAAAAAGAAGAAGAAGAAGAAAAGGCTGTTGAATCTGTAAAAGAAACTAAACCAGAAGTTAAACACCAAGAATCTACTGAACCTACTAAAGAAAAATCAACATCAGAAGAGCCAAAGAAAGAAACAGTCAAATTTTCTCCACCACAACCAATGAGTTGGGCCGACTTAGCTCAACAATCTGTTGCTGCGAAACCAACTACCAAACCAGTTTCATCTCCACCAGTTGCTAAAATGTCTTCATCTACTACAACTACTACTTCCACTACTACTACTTCTACTTCTACTACTGCTAGTGGTGGTGGTGCTGTTAAAAAACCAGTTTCTAGTGCCAGTAGTGCCTCCACTAATAGTACCCAATCCAATGGTAAATATAAAAAGGAAGAATGGTATCCAATTTATATTAGAGGAATTCGTCATATTGATGAAAATGAATTGAAAGATCATTTAAGTAAAAAATTTGGAGAATTGAAATTTTTCAAAGTTCATGAAAATATTGCATTAGTTGATTTTGTTAAGCAAGAAGCTCAACATAAAGCATTAGATGCTAAAGAAACTACATTGAAAAATACAACTATTGCCTTGGAACCAAGAGAATCCAAAACGGCTAATTCTTATTATAATAACACTAGTGGTGGTAATAGTGGTAATTATAAAAAGTATGGTGGTCAAGGTAAATCAAGTAATAAGAATAAAGATAAATTTGATAGTAAGAAAATCAATGGAAGTAAAAAGAATATCAATAAACCAGTTACTAAATAAATAATAACTAAATAACATCACATAACCAGGACAAAAACTGAAGAAGAAGAAGAAGAAGAAGAAAGAAAAAATTTCAAATGGGGATTTTTTTCTTATTTTCTTTTATATAAATAAAGATGTAATTTAATAAATAAATAGGTGTAATGTATAATTTGCTTCATATTTAAATACATTTTTTAAAAAAATACCATTAACGTTAGATGATGGCATCGGTATAATTGAAAAAGTCTTCCCCATTGAATCACGCGATCTCAGATATTGGTTACTTTGGTTGAAAATTTAATTTTTTTTTGGGGATAACTTCATCATCTCCAAGAAAGAAGAAGATGTATCAACTGTGGTTGATTGATCTATGAAAATACAACAAAAAAGACAACAACCAACAACTTTATAACATAGAAGAGTACCGAAGCTCAAATCATGATAACCAAGTGTCTTTTAAGAACATGCTATCGTTATAAATCAACCAGACCAATAACAGCAACAACAGCAACAACCTTTACAGCAACCTCCGATGCCAATTCCCAAAAACAAACATTCACCTTAACTAAAGATCAATTAGTTAAATATTATCGATATTTTAAAATTGCCGATTATCCAATATCATCCAAAGAAGAATCAAAATTAAAATTTGCAAGAACTCAATGGGATCGAAAATCAAAACTTGCTCAATTAGCTATACGAATAGCTATTGAAAATATAATTGAAGATTTAATACAGAATAGTAATACAACAACAACAACAACAACACAGAAAGCAACTACAGAAACGACGAATAAGATAGAGAAGGATATAGCGATTCAATTTAAAGATGAGTTTAATGATATTTTAAGAATCAGTAAATCACAACTGGATGTGGATGATTCAGTAAATATCTTTTTAGGATTTTATACAAATAAGAAATCCAAATTCATTGAAGCACCTTTATCAAAAGCAGGAGATTATTATATATATAGTCAAATAAAGGATAAATTATTCAATTCACAATTAGAAAGATTAAAATATCTTGATCAATTATATGAAAATTGGAAAAATCTTGAAATTCAACAAAGGGAAAATTGGAAAAATGAATATAGTGATTTAATATTGAAAGGATATATTATGAATGATAATTATGAATTAATTAAACTTGATGAAAAATTACCTGTTCGAATAAAGAGAATTCCTAATGGATTGAATAAACCAATACGGGATGTTAGACAGACACTTAAGATTAAACATAATATAACTACTGGGGTGGTGCTGGTTCAAGGATTGACTGCTTTTGATGGATGTAATTATTTCGTTTGGGAGAATTTAAACAAGTCCAATAAAGACAATAACAATACCAACAACAATGATGATGATGATATGGGAGAATTATATCTACATCAAAAATATAAGAAATTAATTGAAGAATGGAATTTGATGAATACAACTGAACATGAAGAATATATCAAGAAATTCCGAAATTGTATAATTAATAGAAAGATTTTATTTTATGGTGAGATGAGAGAATTATCACCCAAATTATTCAAAGGTATTGAACTACCTAGAATAGAATATACCCCCATTTGGGCAGAATATCATAAATCAAAGGATAATTTACTTGAATTAGATAAAATGAATCTTGCAAGAAATCAAACTGTGGGGAACTATATCTTAATGGATGATCTTGATCTAAGACTTGTATGTAATTATTACGTTGGTAAGAGAATACAAGAAACAGAAACAGAAACAGAAACACAAGCAGAAGAAGAAAAAGGATACAGCATTGAAAAATTTTATAATGAATGGAAAACAATGGAACCCATTCAACAATTTCATATTATTGAAGAATATCGGAATTTATTAACACAAGGTAAAGATATGTTGAATGGAAGAATAGTTAGATATCAAGAAAAATCTGAATTCATGAATGAACATTATATCATGCCTGAAATTTTAGCACAAGGTTTAACTAAATTACGTAAAAGTTTTGGTGAATTTGAAAGAAGTACCACAATGCCAGTAATGTTGGATAGGAAAACTGGAAAAGGAATTATTGTATCGAAATTAAATTCCAATTGGATTTTGAATTATTATATTGCTAAGCAATTACAAGAACGACAAATATCTGAAATGACTACAGAAATAATTAATGATATAGTTAAAGATTGGATTTTGAAAAGAGATGATGAGAAATTGTTAATTGAACAAGAATATCAAGAATTGTTGCAAAATGGGAAAGATTATTTATATGGAGAAATTGTTCCCTTGGGTAAAAAATTTGAAGCTGCAAAAAAATTGATCAAGATATATGGTAGAAGAGTAAGATTACAATTTTTCCTGAAAGAGGCTGAAAATGCCAAAAATAAATATACTGATAAAGATGTGTTTGAATATTTCAAATATTTCAAAATGCTGTATAGTGGTTTATCAGATAAGATGAATAATAGTAATGATGAAAGTATTGTGGAAGAATGGAAACAAATGACTGTTAATGATAAGGAAGAAGTTAAAGAAGCTTATGAATTCTTATTGTTGAGTGGTAAAGATGTTAAGAATGGTTTATTAATTGATAGAGAAATGGCATAATTAGATTAAAAAAATAGTTTCTTGTAAATAGTAATGGGGTTATTCATATGTGAATATATATCTTGTCAACTGGTAGCGTGTTCTGACTCACCTCGGTTTTTGAGAATTATTTTCTATTGTGGGGTTGTTGTTCTTCCTTTCATCCATAATATCACAAGCAAAGTAAAAATCGCCAATAAAAAACAAAGAAAGAAAAATATATAATCAACGAAAAATTTTCATTAAAAACACACACATATCTTTTCTTTTACCTTTTACCACTCCTCATTCCTCATATATCCATTCACTCATCTTTTGTTTTTAACCATGGTTGTCGATTCATTAGTTTATCATCCAACTGTTACCAAATTAGTCAAATTCTTAGACACAACTCCAAAGAGGGAAAAACTGTTTAGATTATTGACTTATTTATCAAGATTCCTTGGATATTATGCCTTTAGAAAAGGATATTCCAAAGAAACCATTGCATTATTTTCCAATTTGAAAGGTAATTTCACCCTTATTAGAAAAGCATTAAGATTTTTAAAACCAATAAATCATTTACAAACTGCATCGAAAGCATTTGATAATAAATTATTAGATCCAATTTTACAAATCACTACAATTATTAGAAATTTAGCATATGCTGGATATTTAACTATTGATGGAGTTATATTTTTTAAATTATTGGGAATTATTGATTCTAAAAAATATCCAAATTTGTCGAAATATGCTTCTAGATTCTGGTTGACTGGATTAATTGCAGGATTAATAAATTCATTAAGAATTATTTATTCTTTAAATAATTATGAAAAAAATGAAGGTGATAATGAAAAGAAACAAGATGTGATTGCTATTCGTGAAAAATTATATCAAGCTAAGAGGAAATTGATTTGGGATTTATTGGATACTTTTATTGCTTTGAATTCTTTGAATATTTTACATTTCACTGAAGGTGATATTGGTGCTGCTGGTGTCATTACTTCTATTATGGGTTTGATTGATCTTTGGAGAGCTACTTAATTGTGTGTGTGTGTTGGCCCTACAACTCTTGGTATTTGGAAGGGGAGGCCTTAGATAAAAATTACCTATATATATATATATATATATATATATATGACTCTCTTATATATTCATAAGCTTAATAGAGATTATTATTATTATTGATTTGATTTGTTAACGTGTTGATGTTGATGTTGATGTTGATGATTTACTATTTGTTTCATAACCAAGATTAAATCCAGACCAATAGTATTTTAGTAGAATTTGTTTAAGTTCTTTAGTTAATTGTTCTGAATTGGTCAGTTGATGAATTAATTCCAGTAAAAGTGGAATATCTGATTCTACGTTAATCTCAGGAATTTGTGTACTTGATTGAGGTGGTTTGATGTTTTCATCAATAAGTAAATTGTGTTCTTTAGTATATGATTGATATAATTCAAACCATTTGGTATTTATCACTTGATCTAAAGGTGTAGTCATTGTTTTTGTTCTATAATGGAAGGCAGTTTTGATAATTGATATTTCATTTTTGATATTTGAACATTGTTAGTGTTTTTTCTTTTTCGGTGTCGATGTTTAGCCCTCCAATATCAAAATCTCACTCTCATCGCTTCTTTCTTTTTTTTTTTTTTTTTTTTTTTTTTTTTTTTTTTTCAACCACATCAACTTATCAAAAAAACGATCAACTTCAATACAAGGAACAAAGTCATTTGGTCTACGTTATGTCAGAATTTAAGCAATTTAGGATCCATATCGGGAATATTTCCGAAAAGCTTCATAATAGCCCCAATTTATTAAATTCCAGAATTGAAAAATTTGGTAAAATAATTCAACCTTTAGAATTCCATACAAAATCATTACAATTACATTATTTTGCCTATATAACCTTATCTACTACTCAAGATGAATTTGAAAAATTGAAAAAATCCTTAAATGGTATAACTTTCATGGGGAATAAATTATCTATAAATTTAGCTAAACCTACATATTTACAAAAATTGGAAAAAAATAATCAACGTCATTCTAAGAAAAAGGAAGATGAACAATTACGTCGTGATAAGATAGTTAGATCAAGATTGGAGAAAATTCAAGAATATAAAACCACATATCCTACAAATAATATCACTTCAACTATTGTCACATCATCAAACCCACCATCATCATCATCATATTCAATTTCTGAACATACATATAATAATATCTCCGGTAATACCAAATCCTCAATCCCTTCCAAAAGATTAATTGGTAACGATTCATATGGGAACTTAACCAATGCTAAGAAATCACAAAGGAACAAATTTACATTACGATCAGGTAAGGGGGAGATCATAAGGGGAACACAAAGGAAATCCCCTCGGTCAAAATTATCAATTAAACAACAAACATTAAGAATTTTAATTAATGGAGAATTGAAAACTATTAAATGTTTCAAGACGAAATTATGGGGAATTGAAAAAAATAAGACCGTTAGGGAATTAACTTGGAATTATGTTGATGGAGAATGGAGATCTGGTGATGATCATGTCATTGAAAGATATACTGGATGTGGTATATCTGGATTACAAGCTAAGTATTATGGGAAAGATGTCGTGATTAATGATAACCAAGAAGATGATAATCAAGAAAAAGAAAAAGGGGGAAATCAAAGGAGAGTTAAACTGGGTGAAGATGGTTTGGATGAATCAGATAAGAATAAATCTATTTTAGCATCAATGTTTAATACTTTTGATTTCGATAAACCAATTGGAATTGATAAAGATGGTGTATATAATGATGATGATGAAGAAGAAGATGAAATAGAAATAGATTCTAAAGGTAGAAAGAAACTGAAACATTATGATTATGAAATTGAAGGTAAAATAGGTGATGATGATGATGATGATGATGATGAAGAAGAAGAAGAAGAAGAAGATGATGATGAAGATATGATCAATAAAGATCATGTTGATGTTTATTCTGCAAATAAAATTATTCATGATTATACTCAACAACAAATTAAGGTGTCAGGGACAAAACCAATTAAAGAACAATATTATGATGAAGATGATGAAGGTAATGATATTGAAATGGATGAATTTACTCAACAATTTACTACTGAAGCAATTAAAGACAAATATGATGAAGAACATGAACAAGAACAAGAACAAGAGCAGGATGATGAAGAATCTGAAGAAGAATTCATGCCTACATTTGGTTCAACAAAACCAATAATTAATGACACAGAAACATTACGTTCCTTATTCAACCCAACAACTTCAACTACATCAACCACTACATCAACCACCACCAACATAACAACAACCATTGAACCAACATCAACATTCAAACTTGGATTAAATGAAGATGATGAAGATTTAGATGAAACTAAACAAATTGATATTTCAAAACAAGAAGAATTATTTAAACATTTACAAATTCAAAAACAAGATTCGATATTTTTTTCAAAAATTTCCCAAAAATTCGGATTATTTTGGTGTCATTTTGAATCACCTTTCTTATCTACTCAATCTCAATTAAGTAAATTAGGTAATGATAAAATTAAATTACCTGGGATGGAAGTACCGACGGAAGGTGAAAACAAGAAAGAAAGATATGATAAAGTTGAAGATGATGATGGAGAATCATTATATGAGAAATGGTTCTGGAATATGAGAGGTGAGATATCTAGAGAATGTAAACGTCGTAAACGTGACGTATTGAGAGCATTAAGAAAGAAGAAAAAAGGAGGATACTGATGCAATGATCATTGATGATGTTTATCATTTATCATTTATCATTTATCATTTATCATTTATCATTTACCGTAAAAATAAACCAAGAACGCGCAAAGTAGTTTTCACCCATCATAAAAATTTTTAATTTAATTTTTTCAGCATAGTATATATAGAAGAACCCAATTAATAGATATCAAACATCAAAAATGCCACCACCACTTCCATCAGTTCCATCAGCTCCACCAGCTCAACCAGAAGGTTCACAATCAATAGAACCTCGTCCTAAATTCACCTTATCCAATGTTTTAACAGACATCCATCAAGGAATAATCGCCCTTATAATCAATCCCAATTGTACCATTATAACATATCCCATTATAATTTGTTTAGCTTCAATAATCACCAAATTCATAATTGTTAAAATCCCCTATACAGAAATCGATTTCAATACCTATATGCAACAAATTGAATTAATTAACAGTGGTGAAATTTATTATGATGAAATTATGGGAGATTCTGGACCCATTGTATATCCTGGAGGATTTGTAACCATTTATCAATTCATTAAATCGATAACTAATGGGGATATTCAAGATGCACAATATTTATTTTCATATTTATTTACGGGATCAATTGCATTAAGTTGTATTGTTTATGCCAATATTGTTAATTTACAACCATGGGTGATTTATTTATTCATGATGAGTAAAAGATTGATATCGATTTATGTATTAAGATTATTTAATGATTGTTGGACTACGATGGCTATTTTAAGTATGATGATATTATTACAACAAGCAAGTATTTCTAATAGATCCAATAAGGGGGTTACTTTTTTAATGTGTGTTTTGGCTAGTGATGTTTATAGTATTGCTATATCTATCAAGATGAATGCATTATTATATTTGCCTGGGTTTATCATTGTGATTTATTTCTTATTGGATGAAAATTTATACAAGTTTATAATTACAATTTTGATTATTCCAATGATTCAATTAATCATGGGTTGGAAATTCTTATTACCTTTATATAATGATGAAATGGCAAATATTATTCGTTGGAGTTATATCAATCAAGCATTTAATTTCAAAAGAAAATTCTTGTATAAATGGACTGTCAATTGGAAATTCATTACGGAATCAACATTCTCATCTGATGAATTTTCAAAATTATTGTTGATTTTCCATATATCTATATTATTAATTTTCATTTTTACTAGATTTTTAAATTCAAGAATCGTGGGTAAATCAATTTGGAAAATAATTAAAGATTTATTTAAATTTGGTTCAACTGGTAATTCTATGAATAAATTAACTGATCCCATTATGGGGCCACAATTAATATTTATCATATTGGCAATTACAAATCTTATTGGGGTATTGTTTGCAAGATCATTACATTATCAATTTTTAAGTTGGTATGCATGGTCATTACCTGGATTATTGTTTATTAATTTCCCCATATTTATAAGTATTCCAATTTGGTTTATTCATGAATGGTGTTGGAATGTATATCCATCAACTTCATCAAGTTCAATTGTTTTGGTGTCTATATTATCTTTGATTGTTGTATCTACTTGGTATAATTTCAATAATTGGTTCCCTTCATCTATTTCTTCTCCTTCTCAAGAAGTTCAATCTACAAAGAAAGATGAATAGAAAAATATTTTATATACAACATGTTATAGATGTAGATATTCATATATATATATAATATTATAATACACAAGTAATTGTTTAAATTGAATATAAAAATGAAAAACAAATAAGGAAAAAAATAAAGAAGAAATACTAACATATAAATATATGTATATATGTATAAATATAACTCAGAACTTTAGTTATAACGAATTAGTACAAGAAGAAAACTCAAATGAAAAATGAAAAAAAAAAAAAAAAAAAAAAAAAAAAAAAAAAAAAAAACACGGTAAAAATGTGCAGTTTATTAATTAACAATAATAGTGGTTGTAGTAGTAGTAGTAGTAGTAGTAGTAGTAGTAGTAGTAGTAGTAGTAGTAGTAGTTGTTCTTGTTATTTGTAGACATTGTAGTAAAATATAGTTTGGTGAAGGTTATTATCATTCTCCTCCTTCAATTGCATCAACATTCCAATTAATAGCATTAAAACTATCATTCAAAGATCCATCAACATCTCCAGTTCCTGTTCCATTCCAAATTTCATCAATATTGAAAGTAATATCATCAAATCCTTGATTTGAATCTCCAAATACTCCACCTCCAGTACTTCCACCTCCAGTACTTCCACTTCCACTTCCACTTCCATTTCCACTGGCACCACCATGATGACTATTGTTTGAACTATGAGTACCATTTTGATTATGTCCACTATCTAATAAATTAACGTCAAATATTTGATCAGTTGCATCATTAAATGATCCAGAAATTGTAGGTTGTGTAGGTGCAGGTGGTGGGTTTAAATCTAAATCTGATGATACTTCATCTTTCTTCAAATTAAGTTCAGTTTCTTCTTTAATCACATTATCCAATTTACTACTATTATTATTATTATTATTGTTGTTGTTGTTGGTAGCATTAGCACTACCATTACCATTATTAATAGTAGTAGTAATGTTTGGAGCAAGTTTATTTTGTTTCTTTGGTGAAGTTTCATTATTAATTTTACTACCTTTACGTTTCTTTTTAGTAGTTTCAGTCATTGTTTCAGCTCTTGGAGTCAATGGTTGGAATTCTTTCTTACCTAGACTTGGAGTATTTGAACCTGGACGTTGTGATTGTTGAAGATCTTGATGGGATTGGTCTCGAGATGATTGAATAGATTCTTGAATATTTTGTTGTTGCTGTTGTGTTTGTTGTTGTGATTGTATTTGTATTTGTTCAGTGCCGGCACTAGTTGGTTGTGATGTAGTAGGTGTTGCATGACCAGTTGTACTTGCTTTTCTACCCTTCTTGGCGGTTTCTTTCTTTGGTTTTTTATTACCCAAGGCAGGAGATTGTTTATTAGATAAAGATGGAGAATTTGTAGATGGAGCAGGTGAAGGCTTTTGATTAAATTGAGTTGGTGCTGGAGGATGGAAAGTAGCAGGTGTAGGTTGTTGTTGTTGATGATTTGGAGTATGTGATTGCGATTGTGATTGTGATTGACCTTGACCTTGAAATGGTTGTTGTTGTTGTTGTTGTTGTTGTTGTTGTTGGTTTTGACCTGGAAGTAGCATTCCAGAGGCATTCATTAAATTTGGATCGGAATTTCCTGTACTTCTAGCAATTTCTAATCTCTTTTTATTCTGTTTTTCTAACAACATTAATTGATTTTGGTAATCTTGTAGATCATTATTATTTCTTCCACTAGTCATACCATTGTTGTTGTTGTTGTTGTTGTTTGGTCCAGGAGTGTTCTTCTTTGATGGTCCATTCATCTGTTTCATTGGAGGTGTCATACCTTGATTAGGTAACCCAGTCATTGATGGCTGAAAGTTTTGCGGATGTTGTTGAAGAGAACCTGGAACTGGTGTTGGTTGATGATTAGATCTTGTTCCAGTAACAGGAGAATTGTTCTTCAGTGAGTCACCACCACCACCACCACCACCACCACCACCACCACCGGATGCCAAATTTGTTTGCAAATGTGCTTGTTGTTGTTGAGCTTGTTGTTGAGCAGCCATTGCAGCTTGTTGACGTAAATTGTTCATTTGATTCTGAGCTTGTTGTTGGAAATTTTTTGGTTGTCCGGCTTGTTGTTGTTGTTGTTGTAAAAACAATTGTTGTTGCAAGTTCAAATTTGTAGGCGTACCTCCTCCTCCTCCTCCTCCTCCTGCAGCAGCAGCTGCTGCTGCTGCTGCCATCATTTGTTGTTGATGAGCAGCCTGTTGTTGATCCATGCCATTCATTGGCATTTGATGTTGTCTCTGTGCAGCTAAGGCTTGTTGTTTCATCATCATTGCCATTCTTTGTTGTTGTTGTTCCATGGTTGGTTGTTGAAGTTGTGCACCACCACCGGCACCACTGCCATTTGGAATTTGTTGAAATTGCAGTTGATTTAATGGGAACATTTGTTGTTGAGGATGGTTTGGTTGAATATTGATTGGGAAATTAGCACTTGTTGCTGATCCTGGTGGTTGTGGAGTATTCTGTTGAGGAATATGTTGTTGTTGTTGTGGTGGAATTTGTTGCTGCGGCGGAACTAGTTGTGGTTGCACTTGTTGTTGCTGTTGATGTTGATGTTGATGTTGATGCTGAGGAGGGATTTGTTGTTGTGGTTGTTGTGGTTGTTGTTGTGGATGCTGTGGTGGTCCTTGTTGAGGTCCTTGTTGTGACGGTTGTTGTGGCTGTTGTTGTTGCGCTTGTTGTTGTTGTTGTTGTTGTTGTTGTTGTTGTGGTTGTGGTTGAAGATGCGGTGGAGGAGGTTGAGGATGTAATTGAAGTTGTTGTTGTTTTTGCATTTGTTGTAACTTGTAATATTCATAATAGGGAAGGTTTGACTTGTTGATGTTTGAAGGATCGCCATATTTAACTTTGAATAAATCAAAGAAAACCAGCCACCATTCCAATAGAAACCCTTGAGGACAATCCATAGATGGAGGTATATTTGATAAATTTGGTATTTCCCTGGTGAATACTTTTGCTGTTTCAAGTAAATGTTGTTTCTGTAAGAAATCTAATATTAAGGAATTTAACACTTGTTTTGTAGTTGTCGATGTTGTTGTCGCAGTTGTTGTTGTAGAATTAGCATTTGGTGTTGAAGTAGGTGCTTCATTTTCGGATATTAATGGTTTATGGTTCATGATATATGGTTCAAAAATACATCAATAGATTTGGTTGGTTGGTTTGACCTAAGCAAGTAAAGTATATAAGCAAGGTGGGGAATATGTTGGGATGAGTTGGTGAGGGAGGGAAGGGAGTAAAAATAAATAGAGATGAGAAGTAGGTAAGGTATGGATAGGTAGTTGTAAGTGGGTTTTGGTAATAAGAATTTGTTTTAGTTGAAATTGAGTTGAATTATTTTTATTTTTTTTATTTTTTTGTTTTCTTTGAGAGGTCAGTAAAATTAGTTAAGTTAGTTAGAAAGTGCGAGAGAGAAACAGAGAGAAAGCGAAACAGAGAGAGAAAGTGAGAAAGAAAGAGTTTGATTATTATGTATTCTTAACTATGGGTTTGTTAACTATGGGTCTGTTAACTATGGTAATGAAAGAGAGAGAGAGAGAGAGAGAGAGAAACCGAAAAAAAAAAAAATAATAAAAAAAAAAGTTTCTTTTTTTTACTGGGGGGTAGTGTGTGGATCAACAAAAGTCGTGGGATTACAGTATATGCAGTATATGTCCAAATGTCAACAAACTACATCATCATATTAAACAACACACACACACATTTCTATTTGGTGTGTTTTTGGCTATTATTATAGTTATAGTTATAGTTATAGGTATAGGTATAGGTATAGGTATAGGTATAGTTATAGTTATATGGGTATTAATTTTTTTTCCCTGAGTTGTCTTTCTTTCATATATAGTTATCTTTTGTTTCGTTGTAGTTGTGTGGTTGTGTGGTTGTGTGGTTGAGTGGTTGTTGTGGTTGTATTGAAGGGTAGAGGGGGTCGTGTATCCGATATAAGATTATATGCAGTATCAGACAATTTTTTTTTTCTGTGTTTTCCGTTTCTTTTCTTGTTGGCTAATTAAAACCCCCTCTTCTCTTCCTTATATATACAAATGGTATGATTTCTATTGCAATTTCTCTCTCCTTTTTTTATTTATTTACAAAGAAGAAGATTGGTGGTGTTGGCAAGATGATTAATAAATTACAATAACTAATAAGACATTTTTATATCTTTGTTCATCTTTCTTGTTTATGATCATGTTAAATATATTACTGTCGGTGTGAGTATGTGTTTGTATTTGTGTTTGTATTTGTATTTGTGTGTCGTGTGTTTGGGTAAATTATTAAATTGTTCATTTTCAGTTTTGTTTTTTTGTCTCTCTCTCTCTGACTCTGACTCTGACTGTCTTTTTCTCTCTTCTCTCTTCTCTCTCTTCTCTCTTCCCCCCCCCCTCCCTTTATTCTGTACTTCAGTCTACCAACAACCAAATAAAGAATGAATTAATGGGAAAGAAGGAAGTTGGGGGAAGTTTGGGGGAAGTTTGGGGGAAGCTTGGGGGAAGTTTGGGGGGGAAAACTGGTATTGGTGAAGAAATAACAACGAATTCCAGTTTAATTCAATAGACCAAACCCATTATTGACTATATAAAACAGAGGGGTCCCTTGTTCTCTTATCTGAAGATAATGGACACCAAAATCTTTTATATTGTGTTCAAGATACTTTTTTTCTTCCCCCCCTATTATTCTAACACGCAAACACTTTTTCCTAACAGAGAGACCAAAAAATCAACAAGCATTAAAGAGAATGTTTTACTACGTACACCGTTCTCGGAACCCAGTATCAGATTTGTTACAGATGCAAGAAAACCGTAATTGATGAGATGTAATGTATGCACTTGTGTATATCTTTCTATATATTCATCTGTCAACCAATCAATTGAACAAAGGATACAGTCTTGTCTTTTTTTGACAGATAAACAACTCTCACTGTCTGCTGGGGGGGAGAGGTGGCTTTATCTTACAATAATAATAATGACACCCTCAAACTGACATACAAGTGGCGAGGGCTATATCTACCAATACTTACTTTACTTACTTTACTTACTTTACTTACTTAACATCTGTTGTAAATCTCAATCAACAAAAGAGAGAGAGAGAGAAAGAGAGAAAAAGTGAAAGCAAGTAAGTGTGTGTATATATGAAACATTATATCTTCTTCATTATAGCCATCAATATTCAAGACATACCGCAACACACAAGAGAGAGAGAGACAGTTCAACTTTTTTTTTTCAGACGCTTTATTATACCAGAGCTACCATGTGTACAGATAAGATTGTTATTGTGGCTATCTCTATTGCAAAAAAAAAAAAATGATCAAATTAACAAATAGAGAAGGATGATGATATTAGCAGTAATTCAGAATTACTCAATTACTGATAGAATGAGAATGAGAATAAGAATATTTCTGTATAATTTGTCAGTACAATGTTTTTTGTTTTCCATCTTGTTCTTTTTTGTGAATTACAATGTCAACAAGCAGACATCTTTACAGATAGATCCAGCCCCATCCCTATTGTAAAAAAAAAAAAAATGGCGTTTTATCTGTTAATTGGGTGACTTCTCTTATGTTTATATATTTGTTCAGTTTCTAATTGGTTTGATTTTGTATTGTATACAGTTTTACATTGTTCCCAAAAGACATCTTCAATTTTCAATTTTTAATCCTCATTGACATCACAACTTCACAATATAATAATTAAAGGATGGTGATGAAGAGGTTAAAGAAAAAAGGAGAGGGAGAGGGAGAGGGAGAGGGAGAGGGAGAGGGAATTGGAAATCCTTGTAACTTTTCCAATTTATGGACATTTTTATCATCACTACATATTCAAATATTACACAATAAATAATCATATACAGTGGTTTTATTTCTAGTCCCTATGTCTAATAGTAACAATATACAAAATAATAAAAATTAACTAACACTCTTCTCAACTCTAATAAATAACAATATAAACAATCTAATAAATAAATAAATAAATAAACAATTAAGGAATAAATTATGACATCAACAATTTAATTAATAAAAGCACACCAAAACTACACCAAAACTACACCAAAACTACACCAAAAGCACACCAAAAGCACACCAAAAGCACACCAAGAACACTAAATTCTCCCAAAAAAAAACACTCCCCCCCCCCCACTTTATAATGTATATATCTCTCTCTTTCTATGTTTACTCTCTTTTCTTAATAAATACAATTCCCATTTGACCCCGTTATTATCCCCATATGTTATTATTCAAAGATCCAATTCCTAATTCAACTGGCTTAAATGGATCAAATAATGTATCCAAAAATTTACCCTTACCCTTATTATTATTATTATCATGATGCATTGTAGTTTCCAGTGTCATGTAATCTGTAATTACTGGTTGTGATACCATACCACTGGTTTTGTTGAAATTGTTGTTCTTGTTGTTGTTGACATAGTTTTGCTTGTTGTAATGATGACAGCGGTTTTGGTTGTAGTTATGATTATGGGTTGGATGTTGGTATTGGTATTGGTTGTGGTTGTTGTGGTTGTGGTTGTGGTTGTGGTTGTGGTTGTGGTTGTGGTTGTGGTTGTGGTTGTTATATCTCTGGTTATATTTCAATATTGGATTATTTGATTGGTGTTTAATCTCAATAGTTATCTTTTCAATAATATCTAACTGGTTCATAAATGGTTCACCATTAATCTCGCGCTTGGGATATCTCATGGGGAAAGGTTTCTATTGGACTTTTCTATTGATAATCGAAATACTTTTGTTTTTTTTTTTTTGAGATCTTAATCCTACTCCTCTTGCTGTAAGCTCCTTATATAATGTAAACCAAATCAATGTTATATAATGGTAAATCAAGTGTGGGTTAATTCTTACTGGTTGAAAAATAAAAAAATAAAAAAAAATTTAATCACTCACACATTTCTCTGTCAAATCTTTCTCACCGAAGCGATAAAAAAAATTTTACAACACAAACAAACACCCTTTTTTTTTTTTCCCATTTTTGTTTAAGGTTGTAACGTCCCCTTTCTTACATAGAAACCTAAACCAAAAAAAATAATTCCATTGCAATTTTTATAAACCCATACAAAAGCTAACACATCACATATGAATGCTTGATATTCCACATACACGCTTTTGGTAATAAACCCCCCTGTTTTTTTTTTTTTCGTTATTACAATTGAAAAACATAAATTCATCTGTCAATTGGTAGCTCCCGAGATGGAAAATTTTAACATGACATTTTTAATTTTTTGCAACAATTAATATTATTTATATATATAAGAATAAATAATGGTATTCAAAGGGGGGAAGGGGAAAGGACTAATATATCTCTAGAGTTTATGAAACAAGAAGCGTTGCTTTTTTGAAGAAGTATGTTACTTTTAAAGATGTAAATTTTACAACTTTTTTTGAGGCATTTTGTGTATAAATTTTTTTTTTTTTTTTTATTTATTTATTTATTTATTTATTTATTTATTTATTTATTTTTTTTTTTGCATAGTTGTTCTTAAGCACTGTTTGATTGGCCTATTCTTTTAATTAGGGGTTTGACTAGTCTAATAATTGAACTTAGATGAACTTATATTAATAAACTGAATCGGGGTAACAATTACGTAAGAAGTGTACGATAGTAGTTATAATGAAAAGAATGATGAATTGTTTATAAATTAAATAACTTTAAAAAATATAGAGAATAGTATGAATAGACCGTTTTTAGTTTATAATTCTGTATCATCACTACCTAATAGACGGGTTTTTCTTTAGCTGCAATTCTCAACATAACCATAATTGTGTAAAATGTGGCAGGACCTTTCTGATTAAACCGATAATTTTAAAACGAAGTATGGGGTCAAGAACCCAGAGATAATTTATAAAAGACAATTACGGAAGTTTACGCCCACATTTCAAACAACACCACAATTTTACAAATGAGTGAGTATATTGATGAGTATATTATGAGCAATCATGGCTAATTCATCACACTCAGATACTCATTAATCTAAAATTTTAATTTTTTTTTTTTTTTTTTTTAGTGTAAGAATGGAAGGAAAGAGATGGAAATTAACATAATATACCTGGTGCTTTTGTGTCTCCCGAATGAAAAACAATGAATTTTGCAACTACCTTGCATCAGCGATATTTTGCGTTTCCTCTCGTTCGTTTGAATACCGACCACGCACAATTTCCTTTCTAAATCTTTCAAAGGGAACCAAATTATGATGCTCATTCTACAGATGGTAATACGAATGGATCACAAATACATATTTTCTTGTCTTTTTTTTTTTTTTTTAAGTTCGTTTCATCTCTCTCTAGTGTGGCTCCATAATGGTTAATTTGAATCATCAATCACGAACGGTCTAAATTGCTAGATATAGCTGTTGTTTCGTAGTAGATCCTTTATGGCAATTGAGCTAGGCTACTTAAGATTAGGAGACAATTTGTACCTCGTTTGAAAAGAGCCGCATGTAATTCATGCCACCACAATTACGTTATAGGAGGAACAATACTATTGAGACTGTCCTAAACATGGCAAAATAGATTACGTAGGGATTTTGAATCACTTTTTATAGTGAGTTTTATGATCATTTAAAGAGCCAAATCTGGTCCTCCCTCTCTCTGTAACTGTTCAATTCAATCTCTGTATACCTTTAAACAACAGACCATTTAAGATGTCATTTCTTAAATTTTTTCGCAGCGCTTCCAGGTCTGGAAGTCAAGAAACACCAATGAATTTTGCAACTTCTGATTCTGCAACCAAAGACGATGGAATTGTCACTGCGGTTGAGAGCCATTCAATAGATGAAGAAGAAGATGACCAATTAGCCAAGAACCCATTTTTGGACCCTGCCGTGGAAAAATACTACCGTGACTTGTATGAATCCACCAAATATGAAAGTTATGGTGCATTTGATCCCCAATTCACTTGGACTAAGGAAGAAGAGCAAAAAGTTATCCGTAAAGTTGATATCAGAGTGGCATTGGTGGCATGCTTTTTGTTTATTTCGCTTCAAGTGGATCGTGGGAACTTGGCCCAAGGGGTAGCCGATAATTTGCTTACCGATTTGGGGATGACCACCAACGACTACAATCGTGGTAATACAATATTCCTTATTTGTTTCCTCATTGCCGAAATACCATCCCAGATGATTTCAAAAGCATTAGGTCCTGATATATTTATCCCCATCCAAATTTGTGCCTGGAGTGTTGTGGCCACTTCACAAGCGGCGTTGCGTGGGAAGGCTTCCTTTTACGTATGCCGAGCATTGATTGGATTGTTGGAAGGTGGTTTCATTGCTGACTTGGTATTGTGGTTGAGTTATTTCTTTACCAGCAAAGAGTTGCCCGTGAGATTATCATGGTTCTGGACTTCGTTATCCTTGGTGCAAATTGGCACATCATTATTGGCCTTTGGAATATTGCGTATGAGGGGCATTGCAGGAATGGCCGGGTGGAGATGGCTTTTCTTGATTGAAGGGATATTCACGTTGTTGATTGGAGTTTCGGGCTTCTATCTCATGGTGCCCTCTGCTGTACAGACAAAGAACTGGATGCATCCAAAGGGGTGGTTCACAGAACGGGAGGAGAAAATTGTGGTCAACAGAATCTTGCGGGACGATCCAACCAAGGGAACAATGCACAACCGAGAAGCCATTTCGTTGAAAGCCCTTTGGTGCAGTGTGGCTGATTACAATTTATGGCCAATTTACGCCATTGGACTTACGGCGTTTATAGGGTTGAATACTTTCAATCCTTATTTTACATTGATCAACCGCCAATTGGGATTCACAGTGTTTGATACCAACTTGCTCACCATTCCACAAAATGTAATCCATATCATCTTCATGTTACTTCTTACCTGGTATTCCGAAAAAATCAACGAGAGAGGGTTCCTTTGTTTGCTTGCACCATTATACCTGTTGCCCCTTATTGCTCTCATCCGCTGGTGGCCTGGTTCCGGTGTTCAAGTATGGCCAACCTGGGTCTTGAACACGTTGTATTTGGGACAGCCATACATACACGCGATCGCCGTTGGCTGGGTGTCCAGAAACTCCAATCATGTGAGAACCCGTTCCATCTCCTCCGCCGTCTATAACATGTTTGGTCAGATTGATGCTATCATTGGTGCTAACATATACAGGAAGGACGATTTGCCATTGTACCATCGTGGTAATATGCAGTTGTTTGTGTTGACCTTGCTTGCCATTCCAGTGATTTTGTTCGCCAAGGGCTACTATGTTTGGCAGAATCGAAGAAGAGACACCATTTGGAATGCGATGACAGAGGAAGAAAAGGAAGACTACAGAAGAAACACCACCGATGAAGGCTCAAAGAGATTGGATTTTAGATTTGCGCATTGAAGAAAAAAAAAAGCGGATTTGTAGTTTTGTGTAAGTTGCAACAATACAAAATGTGACATATTTCCGTGTGACAGAGTGCACCCTAAAACCAAATATTAACTATGTGCGGTTGATTATCCCGATATGGAGATATTCCGATTTCAATTAATAAACTCTAATTAAGTTCAACAACATTCGCTTTCTACTTATCCTTATTTTTTCTTTTCCATACCGTCTTTTAGCCATGACAATTAAGGCAAATCCATCCTACATCAAAACCAAAGAAGATGCAGAAGTCTTTATTTCCACGTTCGATAACTTCCTTTTGGATTGTGACGGGGTGATCTGGTTATCAGAAACGTTAATCCCAGGAGTAAGCGACTTCCTTAACTACCTTGACGAAAACAAGAAGAACTATGTCTTTGTCACCAACAATTC
>JAJLZW010000105.1:0-44424 GCA_030572435.1 Candida labiduridarum | reverse complement strand
TATATTCATGTTTTTTTATTTTTTAACCATGATCATTTCGATAAACAACAACAACGAGGACAACAACGACGATATTCAATTATTCAACAATAGAAACAATGCAAAACCGAATGAGAGGCACGGCAACTCAAAGAAAAGGAATGAGGTTCGGGATGGGATTGGGTTTGGGTTTGAAATTGCAAATGGCAATCGCAATGGCAATGGAGATGGCTATGGTGATGAATTTGCAACAATTTTAAAAAACGTTAAAATAAGGTATTTGGATAATATTGAAGAATTGACATATTTTGAATTATTGGATCATGATATAATTTATAAAATTTCCAATGATCAGGCATTAATTTATCAAAATGATAAATGGATTCATATACAAACGGAACCAAATTCAATACCAATAATAGATAATGGAACTAAAAAAGGGTTATCATTCACTTCAAAAAAGAATCATAAACGTGAACACGACGTACATTCACAAGGTGAGGAAGATGTGGAGGACGAAGAAGATAACGAGGACGAAGATCATAGAGCAAACATGGAAAACGAAGCAAGCGAAGAAAACGAAGTAAACGAAGAAGACGAAGTCCACGAAGAAGACGAAGAGAACGAAAACGATGAAGGTATCAAAGAAGACATAAGCGACAATGACGAAGATGAAGAGCAGGAAGAACAGAGTGAACAAGAGGCACACGACGAACAAGATGATCAGGGCGAAGAAAAAGTAGAAGACATAGGAGATGGGGAAAACAACGACGACAACGGAGATAAAGAATATAAAGAAGATTTAGATCAACATCAGGAAGCAGAAACTCCAATACAAGAAGAAGAACAGACTAAGGAAGAAACATTAAACACTCGAATAATTGAACAATCCATTCCAATTTCAAATTGCTTAAATCAGATATACGGTGATGGAGGCGCAATTGAAGTTGAATCCACTACAATCTATACGATGATCAATACTGTTGATCTTTCAATTACATTAAATGTGATTTTCTATTTTGAAAAATTCACCCATATTTGGGAATTGCGTAAAAGTTTAACCTTAAGAAATATTTATTATTGTAACGTACCCGGTGGGTATGTTGGTCAAGTTTGGTTATCGTTTCAATTGGAAGAATTTGATTCGGTAAAATATAGAATCGTTGATAAGATTTCCAAGTTGAAACCAAGTCATTTCAAGAACGATAAGCATTTAAAAAAGGGGAAATTCTTACGAGGGAAATTGAAATTCGGGAAATGGTTAAAATTGGGGAAAATCATGTTGATCAATGGTAAAAAATCCCCAGTAATCAAATGCATAACTACTAATGATGTCCATGATGGTAAATTAGATTGTCGTAATAAAGCTTTGTTGAAAAATTACAAACATTTTCAAATTCTATAGATATCCATAAATCTATATTCATATATGTAATATTGTGACGTTAACAATAAACTTGAATTTCTTGCATATTTTAAATATAACCAATTAAAAACAGACAATCCACTTCCGATATTTCTATTTATACATTCACCTGAATAACTCACGTGACCAAAATATTAGTTGCATAATAATTTATTATTATTTATTAACACCAACCTATTTTTTCTGTGTGTCCCCCTTTTTGCCCCACATTATTTTATTTAAAGCGTCGCACTGATAAGATAAGACAACCACATCCACAACCACCACATTAACTATCAACAACCATCAAACAGCCACTTAACCAAAAGTATCCGGAATAAAATAAAAACGTTGCATTATAGTTTATAGTGTATAGTTTATACTTATTTATATAGAAATCAAATATATTAAAAAAAAAGAAAATCTAGCAAATAACAAATACAGTTACAGTAAGAACATCAACTACCAGACGTACCAGTAACATCAAATTCAAAATTCAAATATCAACTCTTTTGTTTATTTTTTAATTCACGATTAAACTTTTTCTTTTTAACGATTGCTTTACTTTGCTTGTTTTTATAGTTCATATTTCTATCATATTCTTCACCGGATTTAAATGGTTCATATAAGAAATTATCACCACCATCAAAAGAATCTCTATTTTCTTCAATGGCTTCATCTTCTAATTTCAAAATATCAAATTGAGTCTTTTCGATTCTCTTAGTAGTGCTTGGTTTTTCCGTTGTCATTTGGGATTTCGTTGATTGGTTTTTATTTTTACCGAGACTGGCAACTTCGGCATAACTTAATGGCTTGGTTTGAATGTCAACGAATTCATCAACTTCGTTGTTCATAGATACATTGATAAACTTATTGTCTTGGTTGGCAATTGTAAAATTTCTTGGTGTATCAACTGTAGTATTGTTGTTGGTTGTTGAGTCTGTAGGTGTAGCAGGCGTAGATTTTTTGAACCATTGTGGGAATAAATAAGACGAGATTGAAGATTTAAACATTTGATGGAACTCAAAGGAAGTTAAATGAAAAAGATAGTTGTGGTTGTTGTGATGTGGCGTGTTGAGGGTGTCGGTAGAAAGGAAATACAATGGGGTTTTATAACTAGATCCTTAATAGATAGTCGTGATAGTAGATATAGTTAAATATCCTATGGGTTGGTTAATTGGATGTATAAAGGATTAGTTGTTTGTTTCTTATGTAACAAGATAGAGATAGCAAAAGAAAAAGGAAAAGGAAAAGAGAAAAAGTGTGGTCAGAATTTTTTTTGTTGAATTGTTGATATATATATATTATATAGTATGGGGGAATTCTCTGAGTACATGTGGTTACCAAGAGTAATATGATTGTTTATCTTTTGTTTACATTTTTATACTGGTAGTGTACTGTGACTCAATTCTTATCAACGTGTCACGCTATCTCCTGTTTACTCTCACTATGAGTCATGTGATCCTACACAATCACTCATAACTACCACCACAACTGCAACTACCATGACCACTATCACTATCACTACCCCAATAATTACCGTAACTCCTACGATCCAAAGTATTGAATATATAAAGCCACCCAATCAACACCCACGGTTCTAGAATTAACTATGACCACCATTATCTGTCATGCATTTAACACGTTGCATCCTCATAAACACCTTAGTACCACACTTTAATACTTTTTGTGTTCCTTTGTTATTCCCACCCGAGGGACTTTTCTTTTGTGTAAAACCACAATTATACCAAATTCATATCAGAATCATACCAAAATCGCACCGGAATCGCAACTCCCGGCATTGTATTCCGTCTGCCCCACCCCTAACATCCATTTCGCCAGAGCAACCTTAAATACGCAAACTATTTTTAAAATATGAATTTAGATCCGAAATCTCGCCCCACTCGTCCCACTGGCGCCACTGACTCGTCAAGTCACCGACTATTTAACTCGGCCAAATGACCCAACTTTGCCACGCTTGCTATGTCATAGATACTGAAACATGTCATCAACGTCACAAAAATAAGAATCAACGTTATATGGAGCTTGTAGAAGCAACTAGAACAGCAACAAGTGTGAGTATTAGGCCTTCGTTTCTTTCCTATCTTCCATGTGTTCCTTTTGTTTGCAGTTGTCATTACAATATTAATAAACATTCTCCTTCGCTCTTATTATTGCGAAATTAAGAAACTGTTCCCACGCGCTAATCTCTGGCCCGTCTCTCTCCAGCCCCTTTTTCCTTAATTGATGCAAAATAGAAATTACTATCAAGAAAATTATTTTAACTCTTACAGCCTTTGTACATTTAATTCAGAATAGTACGACAAAATTGTTCAATCTATTTGTAAAGAAATGCCCTTACTAAGGAGGACGAATTTCATACCAATGCGCACTGAATGCTTCATATTGCATGCCCAAATACTTTCACACCAAAAATGTATGACATATGGTATATAGAATTCGTATACACTGTAATGAATATAATTCGTTAACTATTATCTAATTCTATGCTAGTCTCGAATGCGATATACCTCAGGTAAATACATCAAATTGAGATCTTCAAAAACTTGAAGCAAAACCATCAAAACTGTCTGTGCAAGTTTGTTTGTTTCTAAATCAACGGCTCCTTATTGATTGCGACCTATCCTTAGTATAGTTAAGTGGGAAATAAAGCAGAAACCAATATCCAATATAATCGTCCGAAATGACCTCATCAATGTTCTACCAATATGGAAGGTATTGATCAACCGTTATGCATAGAAAAAATAACGACAAGCCGCTCACAAAGCTAATCAAGTTTTGCAACTCAAAAGTAGAAGTAACCAAATTGTTCAACAATGACTTTCAATGGATATTATTGGTCAGGAGATCCATCTGTCACCGTGTGTGCCCTCTAGATGAACAAGTATTCGAGGTTTTAAAATAAGGTACAAAAACTAGAATCGAGGTAGAATTGTTATATTTGCCCCATATGTTGTCTCATAATAACTGATATGGTTTACTGATCCTGGATATTATGCACCACACACACAAATGAAAGATTACATGGAACAACAAGTATGAACCTTTTTCTAACGGAGGTGGATTGAATATTATTCATACTCTATGTGACAACAGTAATTGAACAACATTGAAAGTTGCAAGTGGTAAACAACCCAAGATTTGAAACAACACACCCACTATCAATGACAAGAGCTCAGGATGATGATTCGACGGTAGACACCTTGGTGTAGAACAAAGGATGAAAGTTGGAAACATGGAAGTCGATTGTATTTCAAAAACCGGTAGTATCGGTAGTGATATTGGCAATACTAGTCCAACTAACCATGGAATCATGAGAAACAATGGTGCAAATACTGGTAATATACACCGTATGGGAGACCCACGGGACACTGAGTAGGTCCTGGAATGCAATCTGACTTGACCTACAAAAAGATCTTCTTGAACAGGACCATCGTATTGAATGCTATTTGGCAAAACGTCACCGGAATGAGATGCAAGTTGATCAGTAGATTGAATATTCTGCCTTGTAATGCTGGAATCAACACCACAAACGATTCAACCACTGGTAATAATTGATGTTGCGTGCTGGGTGGGCTTGGTTGAACGATGGATTATCTTGCCATGCGTATGTATTCTAGTTAAACATATGTATTCACCAGAAGGCAGTACGTACATGACATTTCCACGCCCTTCTGAATTCTAAATACACCTACAAATTATTTTTCTGTTTGTTTGCTATTATATGCAGGATTACCGAACAGCCGCAATTTTAGAAGTTTTGGTTGCATTTTCACGTGATTCGGTACTGTTTGATGGCCACTTGTTCTGTATTAGTAATATTTACGATATCAATACGACTTAAGAGCCTATACTAATATTCTAATAGGTAAATAGTAATAACGTAGTTTTAAAGCCAAATAAGATATAGAATAAAAGTAGTATAAAAATATTTAAAATATAAAAAGATGTCGTCGACTTTTAGACTAAAATCGTTGGACGATTAGTAATAACCAGTAGTGTGACAACCAATTATTCAGATTACACATTACTTGATTTAGAGTGATTTTACAAAACAAACGAGCAGCAGTTCGCCCTTATTCGGTTCTTTCTAGATTTTTGGGCCCCGGGCACGTGTTTTTGGCGTGCCGGGGTTCCCCTCCCTCTTTTTTGCGCGCCGGGGTGGGCCCACCGGTTCCCCCTACTTTGGGGGACCGGACTCCCTACCCAAGGGAGTGGGCACCCTCCCTCTTGGAGGGTGTGCGACCGGGGGAAATCTCCCCGGTCTGGGCCCCCCATTTTGGGGACTTTCCGCCCCAAGGCCTCGGGGGGCCCAGGTGACTGGGAGGTTAGTCAATCCTCCCAGTCTCTACAAGTCCTCCAGCTTACCCGCTGGAGGGTGACCCCACTCGGGGGTCTTCGACATCGGAATAGCTCGGGAATGAATTGCTGTCCCGATGGAACCCAAGGAAGTGGTGACTAGTCACGTCCTTGTTTGAAGAGCCACCGCTAATCCACAACCGGCTTTAAGAAGTGGACTCTACTCAAAGTAGTTCAAGGCGGCGTTAACCTTATTTGGGCGGCTCTTCAAAATGTCTCTCTAAAGGCTCTGGATTCTCATTTCACTACACCTTTATTTGTCTTATTACTCTTTTGAATGGATAATATTTGATAATTTATGGGAAGGGAACTTAACCGCCATATAAATTTTAAGTTAGTAAATAATTCAATAAATAAATTAAAAAAAAAGTAATAGTCAGATCCCAAAGGTTGTAATTCGATTGATTGATCAATTGCTGATGTAATTGATGATGGATTGATGTTTTATTGATATGATTGGTGATTGATTGGTTTTGTTGTAGAAAGAAGAAAGAAAAAAGTGTTGTGAAAAAGTTTTTTTTTTGGGAAACTCGCTCTCCTTTTATGATTGTGAGTTTTCGTTGTTATGTGCTTATATTTTTGCAGTAGATATTTAGTATGTGTGTTGTAAAGCGGGGAATATTTTATATCTTTTTTTTTTTACAACCATTTCTCACCGCCTTTTCATTTTTTATGTGCATAAATTTTCATGCGGTGTTTTCATTATTTGTTTGTATATAATAAAATCTATTCCTATTTAACACAACTTCTACTTGTCTATTCTGAACTAGATAACCATGTTACTTGATTATTTATAAACTCACACATTTCAGTCATATCTTTATCGTTGAAATGAACAAAATGAATTCGTTTAACGCACAATATATCATGAATATGTTGCCATTGCTCAATTTCAAAATTGACTTCGGTATTTTCAGGTTCTCCATTTCTCATTTCTTCCTTGGTGTATGATAACCCACTGTATAACTTATATTTCAATTTTTTATTCTTTTCGTCATATATATCAGATTTCGACATATATTGTAATGGATCCAATTTTGGAAAATTACAATGTATGGTAAATAATGGGATTTTATTATGCTGGTGGAATACTTCATTTTCAAAAACTTTCAATTTTTCAATTTGTTCGGATATACTTGATTTTTTAGTCGATTCGTTTTCCAAATGTTCTTTCAAGACTTTGGTTTCGAATTGCTCATAATCTACTAACGGATCTCTTTGTCCCATAGCAACCCCTTGGAATTTCCCATCGTTATCAACATATCCAAATGTTTTAATGAATGATTTCACTTGATAATAATCTTGTCCGGATACTTCTGCAGCAGCCACAAAAGTATCTTTATCACCTTCTCCTTGCTCTCCTAATGAAAATAATTTATAGAACAAATTAGGCCCATACATGTTATAATACAACGCCAATAAAATAGTCTCGCCATGAGTTCTCTTATTTATAATCAATTGTCCTGATTCGGTGGATAAATCAGATATAGCACCTTCTAAATCATGATATGGCGTAGATGGTTTTTCAAAATTTTCAACATTTGAATTAACTCCGGGTGGGATATATAATGGGAATCTATCATATCTCACTCTCTTATTTTCATTGATCTCAATTTCGGCCAATTCATAATAAATGGGGGAAATTGTTCGTTTCCAATAATCGGGCCAAGTAATCATTCCATAATCCTTATATAATTTACTATCAAAGATTTTATCCGGGTTGGAAACAATCATGTTATCAGAATCTAACAACAAAATATGTTCAAATGATGAAACAATCATAGCTAATGCCTTGAATTGGAAACTTTTGAATTTCCTATTTTTCATAACCGCTTCGCCCAATACAGCATCAACCACAACACAAGCTGCATTCATGTCAGGTAAGATTTTTTCACAAAATTCAACTTCCCTTTCATAATCATTCTTAGTTGGCATGATTATTTCTACTGGTAACTTTGATCCTGTTTCTCGAAGTGCTACTAACGCCAAATAAGCTAACCAAGAAAACCTTGCCCCTCCGATAATAACTACCCCTTTGGTTCCCTTTTTATAAACAGATTCTGGCATCATTTCTGGCAAATCTTCAACTACGCCATGATGCTTGGATTTCAATTTCTCAAATAACTCAGTTGATATATCTGCTTTAGATAATAATACTTCCTTGGTCTTTTCGCCTTGTTTTTGTTTGGATTTATCAATATAATTTACAGCTTTGCCAGGATCTTCTCCAAGATCCAATTCGTATTTATCAAACGTTTCAAAAATATGTTTCCAAAACACATGGGCAGACACTGGTCTCATAACAGGATCATTTATGGCATTCTTGTCACCCGATGAGCTTGATGAAGACGATGATGATGACGATGGGAAGGATGTGGATTCGTTGTCTTGTTGTTGTTCGAATTGATTGTCATAATCTGGTCTGGCATCGATTATTTTATTCGGAGTTGAATCATATTTTTGATCCACATTATTCGCTTCATTTTGTTGAAGCGTGTTTAATTCATTATTGTAATTTAAATAATTTGCAGATTGATGATGGAACAATGAAAATATTATTATAACAAAGACTATTAACACTCCAACGGTTTTGAACCTATATCTAGTAGGCAATATATGTAATATCTTACTCATTAATGTGCTATATATGTCAGATGAGGTACAAGTAAGTTGATGCACAGGAGCTTTAAATTTTGTTCTTCGTTTTCTTTGTCAAAATGAAAGAAAATTTTAAAAAATAAAAGAAATATCAAAATGTAATATTTCATGGTTAATTATAATTTTTTTCTTTATGTGAGGAGATGGTTGTTGATGTTGCCGATCATTATTCATGCACGTGAGGCGCGCCACAAAGACACGACCACCAAGCAAAAAAAAAATAGAAAAAACGCCATCTCGTACAAGCCAGGACGTGTAAGGGCGTCCAAAATTTGACCAATACAGTTTTGCCTTATCGTCGAAGATCATCACACCCACAATATACCTGAAAATCTATACTCAACTAATTAGAAAACAAGCGAAACGGAAAATATGTCATATAATGGAATAGGATTACAATCAGTACGAGGTTCAGCCACTTCGGGTCATGTTCAAACAAACTTGAATTCCAAAATATCTAAACGTGGATTCCATGAATCTCGTAAAAGGGAAAAACAACTACAAGAACATTTACAACATCAGAAAATAGTCGATGCTAAGAAACGAGAAAGTCACAAGAAAAAGAGAGATGATGATACAGATGGTGGAATTAGGAAGGAATTGAATGATCATGAATTATTACGACGTATTGAAGTGAAGTGTACGGATTTACGAGATAAACTAGAAGATGAAGATGAAGATGATCTGGTTATCGATTTAAAAGTTAATCAATTGCGACAGAAATTGATGAATGAATATAAAGGAAAGAGAAAAGAACTGAACGAGACATCAGAGAAGGAAGATGAAGAGAAAGATGATAAGAGAGTGAATATAAACTCATATGATTATAAACGCCTATATAAAGAACATAGCAATTCATCTAGATCGCGTACTGGACCACATTCGAAAAGAATATAGCAATAGTGAATTTAGATCATATATGTGTATTTTTTTTATACGTTATACATTTTCCGTTCTTTATTTCCAATACATAAAACATAGATAAGGCAAAATTCGTTTTTATAAAATATCTTAGTCATTTTCTTTTAATAAAGCATTCTCGATTTCTTGCTTAACATCAACTATAGATTCTTCTGAAGAGATCACATTTTCTGATACTTCTTCATCATCTCCAATGGGCACACCAAGAGAATTCTCCTGTTGTTGCTCTTTACTTTGTGTAGTGGTACCAGGTATGGTAACACGATGGATAGGTTCCAGCTCTTCCTCTTGTTCTTCTTCCTCTTCTAATTCACTAGATGATTTAGCAGTCATCATACTCTTCTTTGGTTCTTGTTCAACAGCAATATCTTCGTCTATATCATTATTACTAGCAGCAACATGATTTATTGTTTGTTTTGGTTCAACTTGCTGTTCTTCTTCTTCGTCATCCTTATCATTGGTTATACTTGAAACATGATGAATGGCCTCTTTTGGTTCATTGAATTCTTCCACTCCACCACCTTCAGCGACATTTGCCTTAGAAACTTGATGTGGAAGGGTTACTTCTGGTTCAACCACAACTTTCTTTTCTTCACCTTCTTCTTGGTATTCATCAACAATTTCTTCTTCTTCCAATCCAATATCATCATTCTTCTTTTCTTCATGTTTGATTTCTTCGGTTGGTTCGACTTTTTTAGTGAATACAAGACCAAATAATTCACCGCTTTCTAAACAAAACTTGCTTTCAGTTTCGACTTTAGCTTCACTTACAGATTTAGGTAATTTCTTACCTCTTGGACCTCTAGCTCTTCTAGATGGTGCATTTTCAACACTTCTTGAGCTTTCCCCTTGTTCTTCTTTTTCTTCATCATCGTGATTTTTCTTTGATGGTCTTGATCCTAGAGGGATTTGTCCTGGATTGAACATACCAGGTAATGGAATTGCTTTACCTCCAAATCGCAGCAAAAATTTACTACTATCAATTGATTTCTTAGGTTTTGATTCATTGCCTGAATTTTCATCTGTTGATGGTTCATTCTTTGTAGGATTAAATAATTGCTGTTGGAAAGCCGCAATTTTAGAAGACAACTTCTTAGGTTTTGGTGGTGGTGGTTTCAGTTTTGTTGCCGTTTCCAATGAAGAAGTTGTGGAGGACTTCGTTGGACGAGCCGGAATTGTTGGTTTGTTTGAAATATCCTTACTGCTCGAACCAGCACTACTTGATGATTCATCCACAGACGTTAATGAATCTGCAGTTGGTCTTTTTAGAGGAACAGGTTTATTGATATTCGGTTTTTCTTGATTTAAACTTATTGATTCTTCTTCAGTTGTTGATCTTGATAACGATGCCTTTTTCGGTGGTCGATTTGGAATAACCGGAGTTGAAGATTTGGTTTCAATTTTTTCTGGAGTTTCTATAGAAGAATCGTCGGTTGTTGGTTTATCTATTCCAACTTCCTGAACCTTCTCTTCCTTGTCTTCGTCTGGTTCTAACACCTTTTCAGTATCAGTCTCATCACCACCAATGGGTTCATTTTCATCATCGTGTTCACCCAAAGTCGACTCATGAGATTCATCTGGAATATTTGATCCTTCTACTTGTTGTTGACGATTCTGTTGTTCTTGTTCCAAATCGTCTTCTTTTTCTTGAGAGATAGTTTCGACATCATCATCAAAACTAGAAGAGTCGCCATGATCACGACGTGCTCCATGTTCATCATCTTCATCTTCATCACTTTTAAAACTGGCTTTGGTATCCGAATTTCCTGGAGTAACTTCACCATCACCAAATGTACTCAGGTTATGATTGTTTATTGAATTCAATTCACCTTCAGGAATTATTCTCTCTGAAGGAGTCACGCGTTGATCTTGATTTTCATCAGCATCATCAACATCATCATCATCATCATCATCATCATCATCATCATCATCATCATCATCTTGATCTTCTTCTTGTTCATCTGAAGGCAATCTAAATCCACTTATTGATGGAACCGGTTCAATAGGTGACGACTCTTCATCTTCAATAGGTTCATGAACAGATGGTTCAATAGAATCACCCAATTCTTTCTCGAGTTGATCAATTACATCGTCCAACTCTTCTTGTACGTGATGCAGAGAAGTATGTGGACGGGATGATATAATTGGCTCAGTCGATTTGCTACTCTCTGGACGAGCTGGTATAACTGGCTCTACCGATTTAGTGCTTGCGGGACGTTGTGGAATAACAGGTTCTTGAGAATTCAATTTTGAACTTTGGGGACGTTGAGGGACAATTGGTTCTTCTTGTTTCTTTTGAGGACGATTTGGAATAACAGGTTCATTAGGTCTGCTATCTGGTCTTTGTGGAATGATAGGCTCTTGAGGTCTAGCAGGACGTGAGGGAATTATTGGTTCTTCTTTAACTTCTTTATCTTGTTCCTCGGTTTGTTCTTGTACTTGTTGTGGTCTCTGGGGACTACTTGGAATAACAGGAATATCCAAATTTTGATTATCCGAGGAGACCACTTCACTGTGATCAACTTGCAATTCTTCTTGGCTATCTTTAACCTTATCCTCTTGACTTTTAATAGGTCTACTTGTTGGACGTTGTGGAATGATTGGTTGGTTTGGAGGCGTACTAGTAGTGGAGGTACTAGTCGCAACTGATGATTCGAGATTAACGTTCAATTCTTGGTCTGATAATGTAGATTGTCTACTTGGACGAGGTGGGATTCTCGGAGATGATAATTGAGGTTCGACAGTTTGTTCAACTTCAGTATCGTTGATTATCTGATCTTCGTCCGGATGTGACATTGACGTTATAAGTTAATTCCTGGCGTGAGTTGTAAATTAACGGGAACAAGAGCAAACGATATTGTTGGCAGTTTTTTTTTGTTTTGTCCTCGTTCTGGTTCTGTCGTGGCGCCAACTGTGAGAGACAACCAAAACCTAAAAAAAGGATCACCGAATTACAGAGACAACCCATAACCAATGGTCTTATAAAGATACAAGCAAATATTAAAACAGTATGTATTTATGTATAATATTAATTCAATCACACAATAAAGAATGCAACTATTAGAAAAATACAGCACACAACAATTCAATATTCCCTCTAAGAATAGTTCAATCTAAAGATATCATTGAATACATAGTAAGAACCACCATCTGGGATCAAGTGAAAGACTTGAGAATAACGTTGAGCATTGCTTTCATCATCAATCAATAATTCACCAGTAACCATAACTAAGATATCACCACTTGGACTGGCTGGTTGAGCATCCAAAGTAGAAATTCTGTGAGCAACTTTTTGGAATGGTAAAGAAGTCAATTTTTCAACAATTTCTCTAGCACCTTGTAATTGAGAAGTTTCAAAAGTCAACATGGATTCATTTCTGTACAAGTTACCTAATTGAGATCTATCGGAATCAAATTGGTTGTAGTAAAAGTTGGTGAATTCGGTGGCCACGGCGTTGAAATCGACTATATGATTTTAAATGTTAGTACACTTCAAACCTCTCGCAATTAAAAGAAACACATGATGATCGTTGTATCAGTCTTTACATACCTGACATGATGGATTATTTGTCTAATGAAATGAAAAGGAAAGGAAATAGATCCAATTGATATCGTGTGGTAAGGGAATCAAAAGAGGAAGAACAAATTTTTTTTTTCCCTTCTCTGTTAGTTTGTTTGTTCTTACCACCAACAACCCACACGCACGCCAAACGACAATATAGAGACAAGACCTGACACATCTACACGACTTACATCTACAGCCATGTATATATATTCCTGTAGAACTTGCCTATTATCCAACGTATACCTATTAAACCAATTGAGAATAATCTTTCAAAATACCTTTCATATGCGTGTTAGTAATCTTACCTCTTCTAGCCTTCTTCTGTTTCTTATCCTTATTCTGTGGTTGTTTCTTGATCAAGTTAGGATCAGCACCGGTTGGTTTCAAACCTTGATCCAATAATTTCTGATACAAGACATCTCTTTCAGGTAATTTCACTTCATTCCACAACTCTTTAAATTCATCATCGATATATCCCATTTCCCCTCCATTATTTGCCCAAACCAATCTTGGTGCATTTTCCTTTTTATTTCGAAGTACCAAGATTTTATTCTCCGCTTCTAATTCGTCTATGGCAGCAATGCATCCTGCCCATCCATCTTTCAATTCTTTAACAAAAGTACCTTTGAATGTAGTTTGACGACGTAAAAATTCTAATAAATCATCGGCACTACGTATGTTATGCAAAGAAACATATTCTAGAGTTCCCTTTTCTTCATCATATTTAATCCTATCGATTTCTTTCAATAATGGTAATAACGTTTGATGAATATCAAAAGATAAGTAGTTTTGTAATTTTTCAACTGGAATAGGTTTATCATGTTCCTTAATATATTCAACAGCTAAATGTAATTGTGTAGATAAATGAGATCCTGTCATTTCCCCCAAATTCTGCTTTTGTCTCTTTAGAACTTCAGTCATGGAGTCATTCAATGACCTCTTCTTGGATACATTGTTGGTAGTACTTGTGGTGGTGGTGGTGTCATTTTTCTTGGAGGTGTTGTTGGATATTGGTGATGGTGGTTTTGCTAACGTTGCCTTTCTTGGAACGATAACAGATGGTCCACTCTTGATCTTGTTCTTAAATGCTGAAAGCTGTGCGGATAAATCTGACATGGTGGTGACTTTCTAGTTTATGAGACAAGATGAAGAAGTGAGTTAGTAATTGATTTAGTTTTACTACTGTCTGACCTTTTTTTTTGTCTTTCTCCCCCTTCTGCGCTCCTTTCACATATCAGAGGGTCGTGTGAATATGTCCCGCAAAAAAAAATATCTTTCAGCCACTGTCACTATAAATACCATCACTACGAGAAAAAAAAAGTTTTCACATAGTTATTTCTTTCTTTTTCTTTTTCTTTTTCCTCTTCCTTCATTAATGGACTTTCGAGTAATTCGGGGTACTTTATATTTTGCAATCAGCATTAACATTGAGCTAGATCGCAAGAGTTGGTATTCTTGAATTGGCTCGGATTTTCTAGATAAACTATTAGTGTCTATTTTAAGGGAGCAGTCCTTTTTAATATGATCCCAGCTTTAAAACCATCGCTATTGGAGGTCGCCCCTAAGAAATTAGGTTTTGGCAGATCCATGAAATGGTGATGACCTGATGTCTGGAACATTTTTTTTTATATAATTCTAATTATCTCGTATTACTTCTATTGTAAGCATGGGGTTCTAATTCATATCATAAATTAAGCTATACATATACATGTTAATGTGAATGTGTATATAAACCTATATATCTGAGTATGCATGTTTGAAATAATACATTGGCTACGATAAATAATTTTCAGCTAATCTGCCTCTTCTGATCCGATCTCTTCTCATATGTTCTTCGTGAGGTGAAAGTAAGTCATTCTTGATGATTTTACTTGCCAATTGACATCCTTCGAATGTACTAAGATCGATTCTTCTTGCCCATTGCAAGTTTTTATACATTCCTGAATCAGATAAGTCAATAACCAAATCTTGCTTGTAAACACCTGATCCGTGCAGGTATTCTTGTTCTTCTTGTTCTTCGCCTTCACTGTCTTCATAATCATCAACATCAATTGAAAATCCAGAATTGTCATCACCATCGTATATCCCGTATACTTTTAGTTCTGATCTTCTTCTAGTTAACAATTTCGTTAAGAATTTTTCAATCATATTACGATTTAACCAAATCATAGAAGACAAATTGATGTACCTTAATTTTCCAGAAATCTCGGCATTGACAGTAACTGGCATGTTGAAAGAATCTAGACTTAAAACTCTCTTGCCATGATTCTTAATGATGGCAGCCAATACTTCTTCTTCACTCACTCTTCTCAAATTGGCATTGTTGATTGATTTCAAGTTCAAATCGGAAAGATAAACTTTGCCATCCCCTTTGTTCAAGTATGAAATATCAGCTACGGTTGGGGGTAATGGGGGTAATAAACTGTTGTATTTTCTAATTGGCTTAGAAAATGTAGTGATTGAATAAACCGACGAAGCGGTTGAACCACTTGCTTGATTTGTTTTATAAATACTGTCCAAAAAATTATTGTTACTTTCAAATCTCAAAATACTACTTTGACCAGCAATTGAATAGACATCTTCGTTATCATTCAATTTCATAATGTCATCAATGCTATGAATCAAATCTTTTGGATAGTTATTCATCAAATCAAAATTTTGGTACTTGTATACTGTTGAACGAGTAATTTCATAATCAGTTGAAAGTGATAAATTAGCCAAATTTAAACTGACTAAATTTGGACACAAATTAATCAAATGCAAAATGTAACCAATTGGCAAATCTTTGGTAGTTGAATAATTAATTAAAAACTTGTTAATCATAGGATGTGGTGCAAAATTTCTTGTCCAATTGCTTATTGAAGTTTGCGAATCCAATTGAAGATATTGCAATTTGGGTGCCTTTCTTGGGCCACTTCCACCACCACTTCTACTGCCACCACTGCTTGACCCTACACTGTAGGATCTACTTCTTTTTCTTGATTTAAAGTATTTGAAAGGTTTACTGAATTTCTTAGAAGAAGAAGATGATGATTTTGTGGAACTTGTTGATTTAGCAGAATTAACCAGAAATTGTGAGTTTGAATGAACTTTGGTCAATGAAGTTGTAGGAGCCGCGTGAACAGTGTATAATGGATTGTTTCTGAACTTCCAATCTCTCCAACCCGCATAAACTTTACCGGTTGGAAATTGGTCAATTTTCTCAGATTGGTGGATATTTTCTGCATTTATTTCCATCTGATCCAATTGCTCAATTCCTGGACGATGTGGATGGTTTTGTTGTAATGGTTGTTGTTGAATATTTTGATGTTGCTGCTGTTGTTGTTGCTGTTGCTGTTGTTGCTGTTGTTCCTCTTCATCCTCGTCATAACTTGGCTTGATACCTGACAAATCAATTGTTCGAACATATTGACCAATATCAGAATTTAATCTCAAGTATGAGATGAATTGAGCAAATCTGTATGTTGAGACAAATTGCAACTCTTCATAGTAATATGGTTTACTTAAAAAGTAAAACAACTTACACGTAAACATACAACTTTTATAATCCCATTTATCATCAACCAAATAGAAGATATAATCGAGGATTTCAATGGGAAGGTTCTTGATGTGCAACTCAGCAGGGAATAATGGTTGCTGGTGGGTAGTCAACCTGTTAAGACAAGTATTGTTGTTGGCATTTGTTGTTGAAACAACAGCATTCCCCGTGCTTATGTTAGTATTAGTACTTGAAGAATAAGACGAAGCCGATGTAGCTGTAGCAGGCCGTTGTGGTGTAGCCAGGGATGTGGCATTGAGATTGCTTGTGGATAACAAATTTGTGTTGCTAATTCTCATAGTAATCGTTCTTGACACATCACTCAAGAGTGATTTGTACTTCATCTTGAAAGGCTGTGGTTCCTTCTTCTTCTGATATGTTTTCCTTAACGAGTTCAAGTCATTTTGGGATAAGGGAACCAAGGAATGGGTTTGGTAGTCATATCTTGCTGTGGGGTTCAATAGGGAGCGATAAGGAGGTAGATAACTGTGGTAGTCGATGGAATCAGTCTTTAACATCGAATATGGAAAATTGATTGCCTTTGATAAAGGGATATGTTGGTGATAGTAAAAGTCCTCGGGTGGGAAATAACCAAACTAGGAGATGGTAAAAATTAGAGGAAATTTTTGCTGTGGGTTTTCGTAATTTTTAATGTGATCTGAATTAGCTAAATTTATATACTCGCACGCATAAAGGCAGAAATAGGGGCAACAGCGTGGAACAACAATAGGGCAATACCTGTGGCAGTGAGAGGAAGAAAAAAATAAAAAATAAAAAAGTCGTGTGGGGGAAGGAGGGGGAGAGAGGTCGATCAGGCAAACAGGCAGAGGCAGGCGGAGGGAGAAGTAATGCCTTGCCCCACGCTACCTAACAATAGATTTTCCTCGACTAAGGATGACTAAAAAAACACTTCATAATTAAAACCCTATTAAGCCCTTTATGGGTCACCGTTGCAACCTTACTTACTCCTGTAACACAGAAACCCTGCTTGGTGATAGCTGTCAACTGCCACAGTCTTCTCTCGCTCATCAAGCTTCTCTTTATCACGCAAAATTGCTTGATCTTGCTATTGCTATTGCTATTGCCATTGGTGTCGACGTCTTCACGTGAGCCATGCGGTAAAGTGGAAAATGGAAAATGGAAAGTGGGAAATCGAAAAATAGGAGTAACGGTTCAATTAAATTGTGCAGGTTCGTTTTTGTACGCACAAATGACATTTTCTTAGCTTCCCGAGAAATCCACCAACGAATTTTCTCGACTGGTTTGACTTCATGTTTTCTACTGTGGTTGACTTACTCATTATTTCCAAATGTAATTGTAATATTTTCTCAGACACTCCTTTCCAAAACATATAGTCTTTTCTCTATAACTTTCTCTTGTTCATTTTGTTGAACTCCTTTAATTAGGATGGAATTGCCGGTTATATTTGTGTACGTACCCATATTTCCGCCCCTATTTTCCAATTTTCATTCTGTGGAAATCTTTCGCTGTTACATCAAACCACACTAAATTAAGGAGTTTTTTGCTGTTTTTTCTTTTTGAGTGTTAATGGTGGCAGTGACTGCCACCTTCGGATAAATTCCGTTTAGAATTTAATGGGCTCATTTTAGTGCTCAGACGGTTAAGACATGTTGCGCCCTTTTTAATTAAGTACATAAATAAATGCTTTACATTCCAAGCCATTGCAAAATACCGATACAACTCAAGGCTCATAATTGGAGGGAAACCGAACGAGGAAAAACAAATTTAAAGGAAAAATATCTACCCGAGTAGTAATTGCCAAATCAACTTCGAAACCAGACTTTGTATTTAATTGTTTCAAGTTTTCTCGGAGTTCCGAATGCACCTTTTTGTTTTTAGTTATACTCCAAGATCAGAAGTACATTTCTCATAGCTCCAGATAAGACTAAAATATGCCCAGACGATGAGCTCGAGGAGAATTTAACTTATCTGCAAGTTTATTTATGGCCTAATGCGTAAACTGCATTGTTACAATATGTGGCTCCGAGAAGGAGTTATCGAATAACTCGAGAACAGATAAGGAGTTAAAATTGCTACCAAAAGCAATGAATGCGTGTAAAACAGCACAATTATCCCCCAGCCTATTTTTTTCTTTGGGTTATCTCTGGCCATCTTTTCTTTTTGTTATCTATTCGTTTCTTTTCTTTTTAATTAGTGGGGGTATCCTAACCCGCCAGTTGTTTGTCGTACCCGTTAAGTACAGTGAGAGAATCTGTAGAAGACGTTATTATTAAGATTATTAATTGTGTTTGTCTTTGCTAGTCTTGTTGTTCTTAAAGTGGTTTGAAAGAATTTTCTTTACATTATGCTATAAATTAGAAATTGTTATTGTTGAAAGAATGCTTTTAATGGTTGGAATAAAAGAACAACAAGGGGTAGGGAAAGGAAGGGAACAACGAGACACACTGGTCATTCAAAATCTACTTGAAGTATTGTCACAACAACAGCCGTCTCACAGTTTGGTCATGAGTTTGAGACAATCGCATACATATTATGACCCAAATGTAAAAAAAAAATAATTAGTAAAACAAAGCTGCAAAAAAGAAATGAAAAACATCTTAAATGACAGAACTAAAATACTTTTAAAGCAATTCTACCATATTTGCAACAGAAATATCTATATAGAAAGTAGACCCACGTTGTGACAATAATTATTCATGATAGATAAGAATTTTTCTTAATTTTTTTTTTTAAAAAAAAAACCGGGAAATACATCTTTGCTACGTTTCATTGATATCAACACTTTGTCCAGTTGAATATGAAACCCTTACCATACTTCTTAAAAAAAAAAATTATTAAACCCTAAATGGTGGACAGCGCAGATAATACCTTATTAAGATCCTTTGTATTTGTACACAATTCAAATTATCCACAACTTTTGTTATTGTTTTTTGTCAATTGTTATAATGTTTCATTCTATTTACTATCTACTGTTCTTTATTAGAGTGATCATGACAATAAACAAAAATAGGTGGCGTAAAAGTTTAAGCGGATTTGAATTTCCGCATAGGGAGTTCTAGTGAGCAAGGAAAGGGAGGTGAAGGGAAGATGAAAGACGAGGCTAAAGGAAGGTGCATTTGTCAATTTCATCCCTATCTTAATTTTTTCTCAATTTTGTTTTTTTTTTGCAGTCGAATTGTTGTGAAGTATGAATATGGTTGCTGTATCTTTTGGGATTTCTGAATTCTTACTTCATGCACATATACTCTTTTTTTTTATTGACATGCATGTTTTACAAAGGAGATATAACAAAAGTTTAGAATGGAAAGCTTAACCTACTTTGAAAATTTTTCCGCCTTTTTTATTTTTAATCTTTTTGGTTAACGCTAGTGATAATATGGAATCGAATCTAAAAAAGCTAATGCTGTCAACTATGATAAAAATAAACCTTTAACAGAAAAACCAAAAAGTAAACCTTGAAGAATATTGACAACAAGAAGGCTGAGGCCGGTGTTGATAATTGGTTGAAGATATGTATATATAAGAGCCAACCAAATACACGTGCAACCCTTCTAGAGTAACAAGTTCTGCGTACTTACATTCCAAATTGCGTAGATAAAAACTCAATTTGGGAGGAATGACATCCACACCCCGCGAGCGAAAGTGGTCTTTAGTATAGTTTACTCTTCTTTTCTTTTCTTTTTTTTATTTGGTTTATCTTTACGATAGCAATGATAAACAACAAACCTTATTGTTATCGTTGATGATGTTGAAAGGGGAGGGGGGCGGAAGACAAACACGGGGAAAAGAGAAAGGATAAGGATCAGAGGAAGAAGATCTACAAGGAAAGTACGTCGAACCGTTTTTTTATTATTTCTCGATTTTATTTGAATTCATTAGTGCTCAAAACCTTCCAGGGGAGTTAGAGTAAGATTTTAACATTGTGGATAATTTAGGCACAATTATGATCCATTGCTAAAGACTAATAACAAAAATATAAAGAATAAATCTATCTATCTATTTGTACCTTATAGAGATTGAGTAGTATAATTTACTTTGGCTTACACTACTTTAATATTCTATTGAATAATTAATTAATGTATTTTTACATCATCGTCGATTGCGGCAGCGTTTAGAAATTGTTGAATTTTGGTATGACGTATCTAGGAAAGGATTTATCAAACCAAAAGGACTTTTAAGCCATGCACTCTAAAGTAGAGGTGTTTCTTTTATTATGATAGAGGAAAAGAAAAAAATTAATAAAACAAATATCGAAAACCCAATTCATAAAAAAGAAGGTACAAAGGAAGAAAAAGGATAAAAGATTAAGGAATAAAAACAAGAAAAGCATCAACCTAGAAGCAAATTCCAAAAACCAAAAAGACTAGTTGTGCTTCACTCCGGGTTGATGGGGGAAGGAGGAGGGGCGTTATACTAACGAAGAATAATACGACCATAAAGAACAGCACATGATTTTGATGACTTTCCAACTAGTTGTAGGGTATTTGCAGTCAGTTTAGTTGTCAAGAAAAGGCGGGTATCAATTTAACACATGAATGTGCAATTGTCATAGTTTTAATCTTTTTTTTAATTAGTTGGTCATTATTATTAATTTGAAAACCGGAACTCCCAGAACCATTTCTCCTCCTCCTCTATTCCCTAGTGTTTTCTACATATGTCGTCGTCACAAAGATGAAGATGGACCTCCGGATAGTCTTTTATCCTTTTTAAACTTTTTTTCTTGCATTACATACTTTTCTTAGTCAAGTTCCGTGAGTTTAAAGTTGAAACTTACAATTACAACTTTAAAATTAAAATTAAAAATAAAAAAAAATGTAACATTAAAAACTATAATGGCCACAGCAGCAAAATACACAAACCTAACAAAAATGATAACATGCCATCTTTGTGATAACTTTCGGGCATGTCTCTTGGACAACAGACGGACTTATAGAAACTCTGGGGGTGGTTGGTAAGACTTTAAGATTATAGTTTATGGTTTATGTTTGAGGGTGTGTGTCCTAATTTGTGTATCAGTAAAACAGAATATTATAAGCCATCTGAATATCGGTTGTTAATCTGCTGCAGCTATTAACAATTGATGTTTTTCTTATTAGTTGCAAAATCTGTGCAAGGCGTGTATCTGCAGCAAAGAGAACAAAAAATAATCTCTCAATTGCCAGTCGTGTGGGAAATGCCAGAAATAGAAATTAAATGGAACCTGGGAACAATGACGGAAAAAAAAACGCGTCGGATAAATTTGAACGTTTTTTTATTTTTTTTTTACCCTCTTGCTGCAAAGAACAACAGGAAGAAGCAAAAGAAAAAAAAATAATCGAGGGACAGACAAATTTACTTTTTTTCTCTACTGCCTTTTTGCAATCATCAGGGTGTACACTGCAATTATCCTTTTCTACATTGCAGTATTAGTTTGTCAAAAACAAAAAAAAAGTATACCCAATAAACTTAATCTTTCACTTTGTTAATCAGCAGCGGGATACAAAACACGAAAGAAAAATCGTGTAGTTGTTCATAACCAAGAAAGAAATCACGAGGAAAGCAACCAAACAAAACAAAACAAACAAAGTTGTAAAGTTGAAACATATGAAAAGTTTAACTGAAATAACCAAATTTTAAATTTAAAAAAGATAAAATTAGACCAAGTACAACTAAATTAAGTATAAGAAAAAAAAATCGAAAAAGAAAATGCAAAGGTCGAACAAAAACAAGAACAATAGCCCACATGGAACTAAAAAAGTTCTTGTTCACTCCTTATCCGATTAGTTTCTCTTTCTTCTAGCTCACATGCAATGTTATATTTTGCCAATTTTTTTTTGTGGTTTTTTCAGTTTTAGTAATTCAAGGTGAAACCAAATAAAGTTATTAGGTTTATAAACACCGCCAGTATATTTATTATTTTTTATTCCTTTTTGTGAAGAATTTCTTATATTTGGTTTCATAACCAGGAATATTCGGCTAGAAAGCTACTATTATAATATTGAAATTTGACCACAAAATCTTTCATTTGGGACTATACACAAAATTGAAAACATATATTCGATTTGAAGCTCTACTTTTAGAAAAACCGACAAATGGCTGTAACCTGTCAAAAAGTTTGAAAGTAAAATCGACGAAACTCAACAAACCATGCTTGTGAAAAGAAATGTTGTATCAAACTTTTTGATACTTTATTGATGTGGGTAGAAAGAAATAATTACGACTTCAAGCAGAAGAAGAAGAAGAAGAAGAAGAAGAAGAAGAAGAAGAAGAAGAAGAAGAAGAAGAATCAAAAGAAGAGGGATAATCGTACTTGTGTTTTTGCGATTGCACTTGTACGTGTTGGTTCGTCTCGGATACAAAAGGAGGAGAACTGTAGGTATTTGTCTTATCGCAAACGAAGACAAAACCTTAATGACCAACAAGAATAACATGGCAAAATAATCATACGATGTTCATGGGGAAAACAATATGAGATATCCCCACCAATCTCTTGTCTAGAATCACCATGGGCGAGAATGGACACTAACAAGTTTGCACCTCTAGTTGGCTTTGGTATCGGAGTACAATATTAAAAACCTTCTTGTATTTCTGCTTTGAGTTATCGAGAAAGATCACAGTAGAGGAGAAATCGAAAAGCCAGTCTAAAAAAAGAATGGAGAACGGGGTGTAGAATGTAAATTAAACTTTGTTTTAATATTTGTATTTTTTGGTTATCTATTTTAGTCCAACGTCTCTTTTCTTATTTCTTAATTCTTGGGTTCTTAATTTTCAATCTTTAATTCTGAATTTGTCAGAAATTGAATTCTGCGTGAGTTCCATTGTTGGTTATGTTACATAAGATTAGTAATCAAGGTTTTTGATGCAATCTGTAAAAAAAAATTGTTTGAATTAAAATTTTGTGTGCATTGGACATCGTTGAAACTGTGGATTTAGCCCAGACTCAAAACAATCGTATAATTCACTGCTAAGGACGTCGATTTAAAAGCCGGTACTTGGTACAGTGTGGGATTTGTTGTCTTTTTTGCACGCTTGATAGCGCAACATGAATTTTTGTTTAATTATTCATGGATCAATGTTTCAAATCAATTGTTGTATTGCGAAAGAACATACCTTCCAGTAAAATCCAATGCGCGATTCTTGGCAAAAAAGAAAAAAATAAAAAAGGAAGCCCGCAGCAAGAAACCAGTCAGAGTAACAACGATGTGAGACATAGGTAAGTCAAATTAACCTCAAAATCAAACCCAACTCTGCAATTAATGCACATACTTTTAGTTCTGTATATCGAATAAAATCTGCGACGCATGCAACCAGCTTGTATGGCTATCTATCTTTAATTTTCGTTTCTTTTCTTCCTTACTCCTCTTCCGCTTCATGTTCGTGCTCCTCCTTTCAACAAGGCTGAACTATTTATCTACATTTAGCAAAAACGACCTCAAGACAGAAAAATGAAACCCACAGAAGGAATATTTTTTTTTTGTTGTTTTCATGATATCCACCACAGGGTCGAATCATTGGATGACAAATATTGCAATATTATGTTTCGGATTTTTTTTCTCTCTTTTACCATTATTATTTTCTTATACGTTTTGGTTTGGTTTTCTTTGCACTTCGGGTTAATTGTTTTCCGACAGTTGCAGGTGTTTCTGTACTGTCTTGTCAATGCACTTTTCTTTTTCGGTTGTGTTACATTAATTGTTTTATTTTTTTCATGATAAACGTCTATTATTTTTTATTTTTTTATTAAGCAGCAACAGAGAGAGACGGGGTTTCGGTGTTTCAGTTCTTAAAACCGATTGGACTGATATATCTCCTAGTCTTGGTGAAATGCTATAGGTCAATCTGTTTCTTTGGAAACGATTTTTCTTCATTCCTGTTATTGGATCCATCGTTTGTCAACGTGCCCGTATATGTGTAGGTGATTAATCATACACATGTGAGGTGAGTGTAACATCGTTTACCTCTCACAGGAAAAACCCCGTCGGAAGAAAACCTCCTTGTAATAATTACACAAACACAAAAAAGTACATAAAAGTCAATTCTGTAACAAAACCGCAGTGCATGAAATATTGCGCAGATTCCACAAAATGTACAAAAAGCAATATGTACCACAAAACCTTAAAAATTATTTTAACCCGTCATGCGTACTGCTGCGCACACCCACCTACACCCATACATTCATACAAACCAACTGTCTGCTAAACCACAGTACAATTACTGCCAACAATAACAATAACAATATACCACAAACACAAGAACAAGTACAAGTACAAGAAACCATTATGAGTGTTGCCAGAAGCAAAGAAACAAAAAAAAAATTGGCTGTCTTATAAATGTACCAATCTTTTCCCAAGGTCTGATTTTTCCATTTTACAACCAACCCTTTCCCGCCCCCTTTCTTCTTATCGATTTATATCTACAACTTTCACGTTTCCCACACAGACAACCATCAGTTTGACCAACTTTTTCCTTTGCGTTCCAATCCACAAGAGCAAAGCGCATCACAGCACCCAAAGAGAAGGTATAAACTACAACACTCGCCATCACTTTCCTAATTCTAAGCACCACCAACTCACTTTTTGAACCTGACAGTAGACGCATATTTAAGCTTTCGTACTACAGCACCCAGTATCTTGAAGCTATTCACTGTCAATTTGCGTCAAAAAAAAAAGCTCAAATATTTACAACCAACTAGCATCCAACCAATTTCCTCAGATTTACGCAAACGCTCCTGCAACGCCTGGAAAACAGATATAAGGTGATCCTCCTGCAGCTATCACCATAACAACCACCTACTTTCAATCAACCCAACATCTGATTTTTACACTCACCATTCTTCATCTGGTATTCCAGTGAATTTATTTATTTATTTGTGGTGATCGCATACAAAAAAGCAAGAACCCTTGCAGCACTTGCTTTGTTTAGAAAAAAAAAAATATTTTTCTTTCTTTTCATTTTCCCACGCTTTTGTCCTTCTACAAATTTATTAAAGAATCAAGATCAAGAATTGGTACTTCTGGAAGGGAGTAATATTTATACGACAAAAAAATTCCATTCAGTTTCTTTTTATTGTTACATCCCACAACCTACCCGTGAATTAATCAGTTTTATCATCTGTCCACCACTTTCCTCACACAATCTCCAAATCGTTGCATACATTTTCCGTCAATATTTTTGTGTGACTATCCCGTGATATATAACAAACCCGAGAATTTGTATTTTCTATTTTTTTTTTTCCGCCTTCCCGTTCAATCAATACTGCTTTGGGATTTCGATTGTTCGATTGTTTTTGTATTTTGTTTTTCCACTTTCTGCAAGATTTTAATAATTTAATATCCTGCAAATTACATTTTTCTTTTTGCTTTCCTGGAAAATTATTCTTATTTTACTTTTAACATACAAAGATAGAAGGCAATACAGAAAAAAAAATACATCAAGATTATTGGTTTTTCTTTTTTTGCTATAACGAGATATCATTTTAATAATATTCTGTCATGTCGGCGTCAAAGTTAACCCCGACCTACCATGGGTATATCCATTCTACTAGGGACGCACTTTTAGTTATTCAAGAAGTGCTTGACAAACAGTTGGAACCAGTAATGAGAAGACCCCATGAAAGGGAAAGAAGCTTGATTATCAAATCAGGAGCCGTCTTTGTGTTTATTGAGCAACAGTCTGGTATCAAAAGATGGACCGATGGGATTTCTTGGTCCCCCTCAAGAATCCAGGGCAGATTTTTAGTTTATGGAGAATTGGATAAGAAAAGTTTGACCGATAAAGACAGTAAGAAAAAGAAAAAGAGAAAGTTTGCTTTGGATCAGGACGATATTAATGACAATGACCATGGTCACAATAACTTACATCTACATTCCAATAAAAATATTAGATTGAACTCAATGTTACTACCTAATGGGGGAAACGATACAGCCCATCAACAGCACCACTCCACCATTCCTGTTGCAAATATACCATCAAACGTTATACCTGCATCCAGCTCATACACCGGAAATAATGATTATAGAAACAGTTTAGTGAATGGACCGTTAGTCTCTGCATGCATACTGCAAAACGGATTAGTGAAAAAGACAATTACATTAACGACCACCACAAAAGAATTGCATATTGAAAAGCAAGAAGGCAAACAAACCATTCATTTGATCAGTTATTATGCAAAACAGGATATAGATAGTGGGAAATTACAACGTCCTTCTGAATCAGACTTGAAAAACGTACAAATCGTGCCTAACTTATGGACTGCTGCTCAAGAAAGCTCCCTTGGAGGCAAGACTCCTATTGAAGATGAAGAATATTATGGGTTAGATCCAACCATTCAACAAAGTACCACCTCAAATGTTATTGGCTCCACTGTTAACAAAAACTATACTAACTATTCTAAGAATATTGCCCGGGTATACAGTAATAAGTACCCCACCGGTGTTGCTCCAGGAGAAGATAACACAAATCTGGAAGTTCCATTCATCAACCCATTTCATCAACACTCCACAAATACTAATCCTTATGCTACACAGAGTTATGCTCCAAACACTGGTGCTATGCAATTTACCGGTTATCAGCAACAACTTGGCAGCAACACTGGTACCCCACAACAGCAACAACAACCACCACAGCAACCCCAACAGCAACACCTTCAATCTCAGCAACAGCACATTCCTCCTCAGCAACAGCAATTTCCTCAATACGCTCAATTTGGTAGTATCCCACCGCAAGCCACCACCACAACCTCGAGCACGGGCTCATCCAATACTAATGGTCTACAACAGCAACAACAAGGACCACCTACTGATATCTATCCTGGTCAATATTCGGTATTCCCACCTCCACCACCTGGTTCCATGTATGGACCAATTTATCAATACCATATGAATGGCTCCAATAGTAATGGTGCGGCAAATTCAACTTCAAATGATCAATATGGAGCTGGTGCAGGTAGTATATACCATGCAAATTCGAGCAGTTCCAGTCTTAATTCTGCTATTCCTCCATCTTCTACCAACAACAGTAATGGGGGATCATCTGCTACTGCTAATAATAGAAAATTTAGTAACCAGAGTTCTAATTACAATTATGGAAACAATAATGCGAGCAATACTAGTACATCAAGAACCTCAACTGGAAGCAATACAACCACAGCAAGTACGTCAAGCATAAGTGGTGGACCAAGTAATATTATGAATGCTACTGGTGGTGCTGGTAATTCATGGTTCAGCAATAATGCCAGTGGCTATATTACCAGTTCATCGACAGGTGGTCCAATTGGTTTAAATGGGTCAGCTACTGCCAATGATTACGATAGCGCCAATAATACTAATGGTGGTGCTCATAATTTGTCATCTTATGCCAATGGGGTTTCTAATTTGCAGCCACTGGGTCAAGTGATTCCATCATTGGTTAGTGGAACTCCTCACGGAGTTTCAAGTACTGGTGCTGCTGCTCACCATCACCATCATCATCAACCACATCATTCCATTCACCATCCTTACAATACCAGTAACAGTATTCATACGAATTCAAATTCAACTGGTGGTGTTGGTGTTACTACTGGTGCAGTCGTTGCAGGTGAAGAAAGTAGTGGAGGTAATTCTTCGGGCTCATATTACGCTGCTGCAAATTAGGAGATGAACTTTATATTTGATTTCTGTGTTACTATTATTTGTTTCAAAGTGTGTTATTATTAACTATTCCTTTAATTTATTTTCTGTTGAATATTCTTTTCATAAGGTTTTTTAATTTTATTTTCTTTTTTTTTCAACAATAAATCTGTGTGAATAGGTGCTTGTTTTACTTCTTCGTTCAGAACCATTACGATGTTGCGTGGATTTTATAATTACGATACTTATAGTGATTTCTGTGTGTATATGTGTTTTGAGAATGTGCGTGTATTAATAAATGATTAATAGAATATCAACATGGTTTTCCTTTTAGTAATACAATTATTAATTACTATATGGTGGATCTCCAAAATGTCTTGGACTTTGATCTTGAGATCCACTAATTTCAAGATCTACTATGTATGTGTTATTCCACGGTGTTAGTTATTCCCAATATGGGATTTAAATCCGATATTTTTTGCAAAACCGCATTCTCGGAAGCGAATTCCACCAATTGGCGCTAGCCATGACTATTGTTGCCGTTATTATTAATATGATTGTCCATTCAAATCTTGATGGGGGTTATTTTTTTATTTTTGATAATTGCGCATAATGAGCACAATAACTTATGGTAATTATGAGTCCTTGCACTAGAATATACAAACCAACATGACATCCAAACTACATATATTTTTTTTAGGTGGGGGTGTAAATATCCATCGTACATGTCTTGGTATTGTGTACGGTTCTAGATCATTCCTTTCATTGAATTAGCCTCCCCAGTTTAATTATGGCATTTCCGAAAGTCTAAGGAATTTTTGCATAGATCTCGGAAATGTGAAAAACTGGTGATCGACTGATTGGTTATTGCCTTGTTCTGTTGGAATTAAGACTACTAAAAAAAATATAACGACGTGTTCGCCAATGAACATAACCAAACCTGGAATGTTAAGAAACGATACAATTAAGTGGCTTGAACATGTAATATATCCATCAGACAATATCAGGTGCAGTCTGTACGTGATTCATTGATTAGACAAAGACTAAAACACTGAAATGGTACTCGTCGTGTATATTGCTCACAAGAGACCAAAAATAGGAAAATAAAGAACAACTGTGCATACAAACTCCTAGTACACATATTATTGTATTATTACACAAAATATTCACACTAAAGAGTTGAGTTAAAGTTTTTTAGTTGGGGGGGTGTTGTAATATTTTGTCTCAGAAATAACTTAACATTTATATTTCAGCTTTGTTGCGTTTGTTTGTTTAAAGCATGATGCAGAATAGTAACACAACCACCAACTTTAATTCTTCCACCCACGCAAACAATAGAGCAATGGTTAGGAGGAGCTACCACATGGCAATCTCACGCACCAAAAAAGAAAAAGCAGAATTCGCAGTACATCAGTGGATGTGGACAAATCTGTCAAAATGCATAGATAAAAAAAAATAAAAAACTTAAACTAATAAAGTATGATAGAACCTTCTTTTAAACATTTGACGTGATGCAAATAACCAAATGCAAGTTGGAATAATTTGAATCTAAATAGGAAATAATAATAATAATAATAATTAAAGACAATTCGGAGAGGGTTCAAATTTTATCTATGGCGCTTTATTGTAAAGAGAGTTTTTTAAAACAAAAAATAATAATTTTCCATTAAACTCTATTTTGTGGATATATAATAGAATATGTCAAGGTTATGGATCTGTCATCGTTATCATGCTTTTATATACAGCATTCTGACTTATTACTTCCTACATGATTTTGTTTTTTTGAAGTTCAAGAAAATTCAGTTATGTTGGGTTTCTCGTTATGAGCTCTACAATGTTTGGAATCTAGCTACGAGATTACACGCCTACACAATCTGACCGTCCCTTGGTAGATGTTTACCCTGGAGAGATGCTATACCCATTACAAATAGAATCTTTCAGCTTTTGGAACTTGGAATGATAAAAGACCAAAGTGTAAGAGGCAACTAAGGTTTAACTTGTAAAGGAAAAGTGGCTGAACAGATTTTTTTTTTTTTGTTTTATCTTTAATGTAACATATAAGTTGGGCTAGTTATGGTTTTCCTTAGATCTCGTCATTAAGCAAACATACACCCCTAGTGAACCCTCCTTATCGTTCGGTGATACTACCCTGTTTGATTTTTGTTTCCGGAAATTTTTTAAATGAACTAAAGCATTACCTCATGTTAGCCTCGAATTGGTATTTGGCCATGTCTGCATACATCCTCTATTTCTGCGTCTCTCTCTCTCCGGATCAGTCAGCCGCTTATATAGTCTAACAAGCCACTTTCTTTAAGGTATAAATATAATAGCTTGTTGCTTAATAAATTGCTTCCAATCCTGATCACCAACCAACGCTTTTTTTTGTTGGCCATTTTCTTCCGCTGGTAGCCCAATTGAAATATCGCAAACGTTTTCATTTCACACCCAACCAGAACTATGACTACGTGATTTACCCTCAAGGAAAGGATAACGCACAGGTCCTCAACATTTGACACCTAAGTAAGACACCCAAATACCTTGGAGGATGCCGATCACACATTTGCCCCTCTCAAGTTTACATAAATGCATTAGTAATCCACGTGTTGATAAATGACTGCAAAAAAAAGATCACTCGCCATGGTCGACCGGAACACTTTAGTGCTGCAATTTTGTGCATCAGCCAATCATATCGCAGCAAAAATTCCTTAGGTCGTGTAATCCCGGGACAACAGAAATTAATCCTCGCGTTGCTTTTTTTGTCAAACCAACGCAACGCAACACACGCACATTGTAATACGTACCAATCACACTTTCATACAACAAAAAAATTAATCAACGTTTCCTTCTTCTCTCCTGTTGAAAAAAAAAAAATTTTTACTACTTCATTTCTCTTTCTTCTTCTTGTTAAAAGTGTCTGTTGATCCCAGTAACATCCTTTTATAGATCTTTTTACATTTAACTATTCATACAACTGACTACAATGGCTGATTCAAAACAAGTCCAACCAAAAATCCCAAACTACAGCATTAAGGATTACGCTTCCTTTGCCTTGGCTGGTGCAATCGGTTGTGGTGTTACCCACGGTGCCATGACTCCAATCGATGTTGTCAAAACCAGAATCCAATTGGAACCAACCGTCTACAACAAAGGTATGTTTGGTTCTTTCAAACAAGTTATCCAAAGTGAAGGTGCCGGTGCTTTGTTGACCGGTTTAGGTCCAACCGTCTTGGGTTACTCTTTACAAGGTGCTTTCAAATTCGGTGGTTACGAATTATTCAAAAAACAATTCATTGAATACTTGGGTTACGACACCGCTAAAAACTACAAGGACTCCATTTACATTGGTTCTTCTGCCTTGGCTGAATTCTTTGCTGATATTGCTTTATGTCCATTGGAAGCTACCAGAATTAGATTGGTTTCCCAACCAACTTTTGCTAACGGTTTGATTGGTGGTTTCTCCAGAATCTTGAAAGAAGAAGGTGTTGGTTCCTTCTACAACGGTTTCACCCCAATCTTGTTCAAACAAATTCCATATAACATTGCTAAATTCTTGGTTTTCGAAAGAGCTTCTGAAGCTATCTACTCTGCTATCCCAACTCCAAGAGCTGACTTGTCTACCACTGCTAACACCGCCGTCAACTTGGGTTCTGGTGTCATTGCTGGTTGTGCTGCTGCTATTGTTTCCCAACCAGCTGATACCTTGTTGTCTAAAGTCAACAAGACCAAGAAAGCTCCAGGTCAATCCACTGTTGGTTTGTTAGTCCAATTAGCTAAACAATTAGGTTTCAAGGGTTCTTTCGCCGGTTTGCCAACCAGATTGGTTATGGTCGGTACCTTGACTTCCTTACAATTCACCATCTATGGTACTTTGAAGAAAGCTTTGGGTTGTCCACCAGCTGTTGCTTTGTAAATAAGTTTATAGAGATATTTTTATTAATCATTTGTTTTTATTATAATTAACCAAAATAGCCTATATACATCTGTTTATTTATTATTAACATGGGTATTAGATTGGTGTAGGTTTTCGTTTTTTTATTTTTAGGGCCGATATTGTGATAAATTTTTCACTTTCGCTGCTTTCGGCCGCACTACTTGAATTTTGGTCTTAGCTCCGGATGATTCGTTTCCGAAGTGTGGCTTTCTGAGATATTAAAAAGTCGTGTGTCACACAATAAATTAAGCAATTCCTCGGAAACTCGAGGTGGTAAGTTCATAATGGAAGTTGATGGAGATAAAGGTACACTTTCTCCATAAAATTCGATGAAAGAGGCTGAAATTAAACAAGAGCAGGGCCAATACCAAAGTTTCAAGAAAACCAGATGTTTTTTCAATTCAAAATACAATTGTTACATAGTGTGATTGTTAATAACTTTTTCTTAGCAGAAGGCTGTATCAATACAAAAGGAACTAACCTTATGGTGGCTGTTAAAGTGGTTTACAACCATTAAAAATCATGATTGCCAAGATTCCTTTAGTTCTGTTTAAGATTGTGGGTTCAAGAAAAAAACAATAAAACTACGTCAAAAGTATGCGAAGAACATAGCCCAAATACCAAGCAGTTGATATTTTGCAACTTACCAAATGATTGTCACAAGTTGGAAACGTTCCTTGGTTCTTTTCTTTTGTCTTTACCTCAAAAAGGCTAATTAGTTGCAGGCAAAAGGTAATCGATTCTAACCGTGAACAACTTTACCATTGGCTCAGCCTGAAGGAAATGGCAAATAGGGGTAAATTTTTTTTGTTTCTTCTCCATTGCTTTCTCCAATAACCTTTTTTTTTTTTATTCCTTCGAGTTAAATTAGTTGCATAATTTGATTGCTAAAAATGAATCTAAAAATTGTCATGGGGAAATTTTGTTCTATTTTTTTGTTTTGGGAAAATTTCAAAATATCAGCAAAACATAGCAAACTCTACATTAGTAATATTCGTTTATTTATTAGCATAATACTATTTCATTTCGATTGCTAATTCCATTCAATTTCGTCATCTTCATCGCTAGTTATATTTTCATTTATAACCGAAGCTTCTATTCCCGCTCCACACGTGTATATTGCTATACGAAAACAAGGAGGTCGAGAAAACCTGGCGTCACGTGAGAATAGTGTTTAGGTTTTTTAAGATAAAATTCAAAACCGATGCTGCCAGTGGCGGGGGCGGCTTTGGAGAAAGAAGGATGTGAAATAAATGATGATGACGGGAATCTAGGGAGTTATGGAAATAATGGTATCAAATTGTGAAAGTTAAGAAAAGAATTTGTAAAATTTTCGTAATTTTCTTGTAATAATAAAGCCAATAAAAGACTAGAACCCCTATTTAAATCACACTAGACTTGTGTAATGTACGATGAGGCTCGGTTGATGAAGATTGCGATTTACCGCTGTTAATTAACTGAAATCCAAGATCGGCACAACTAATTCCTGATCCCATCGGGTATACAAAGCAGAGAAAAAGTAAGAGTACAAGAAAAAATATTGCACAAGGTCTAGAGGTAACACAAAAGTACATGAAGAACAACCATAAAAAACAACAATAAGGTGGGCCAATTTGAGCCATGAAGTACCCCAATCGAGGAATCGACGGATAGAGACGAAAAGCAAACCGAACAAATTTTTGGTTGCTTTGAAATGCATAAACTTTTAGTAATAGAACAGCAACCCAACACAATAATTTTAGTTCTGGAATCCGGCATTGCTACAAAATTTGCCGCCGTCGGAAGTCATGGGACGTGGAATTACCATTGATGGAGTTTCGGAGAAAAACAAAGAAAAAAGAAAAATTTAAATTATACTAACCTCTACATACACATAGCCTAGTAGTATTTTGATTAGTGCAATTTTGGTTTTTGCGATGACCTCTTTCTTTTTCCATTTCATCCCTTGCTATTCATACATTTGTAATCAATATATAAATGCTGAGGGATATGTCATGACTTTCTTTTTATTTTTTGCATGACAGCCTTTCTTGCTATTTTAATTATTTTTTTGTTTTGCAATCATACTCAATTACTTCCCATCAAGTAACCATCTTTAGTCAGCCTTTTAACAGGATCGAAATTATACCCCGTCACAAATATTTATCACGATGAACTATTTTGTAACTTTATTGTTTTCCTTGGTCTTATTGGTCATTCAAGTTGAAGCTTCTCCATTGTACAAGAGAATATACACCCCAACTTCCCCTGTCTTTGCCTTACTTGCCATCCACAATGGAAGTATCACCAATGGCGATGTTTTGACTTTCAATGGTTCTGCCGTTAAAATCGGTACCGACAGCTCCCCATTCTTTGGTAGAATCAATGCCGAAGAAGGTTACACTTTGAATGTTCCATTCACCAACGTCACCAACAGAACCTCCCCAATCAATGTTGTCGTTGACAGAACAACCAATCAATTGATTTCCACCACCATCAATTCAACCACCAACGGAACTGAAGGTTTCGGTATTCAAGATGGCTACTTGTCTTATGCCAACTCCACCAACTTCTTGGTTTGTTCCGAATTCCCACTCAACAGAACTGCCAATTCAACTGAAGGCGGCTTCTTAGTTTACGCTAACCCAAGAAACGAATCCACTTGTGAATACGGTCCAGGATACCAAGTTAAATTGTTGACTGAATTGATTATTTCTTTGAGTTACACTCCAGCTACCAACACTGGTTTCTTCAAGAGACAACTTCAATCATTGACTCCAGCTTCTGGATTTCCAGTCAAAAGAGCTGAAGAATTGACTGCTATTAAAAGAGAGGGCGAAGAACAAGTTAATGGCTTGTACAAATTCTTCAGCAAATTCTTTTAAACCCTATACATGTTGTATTCTTTTTAAAATTGGAGAGATGTTGTCGGATAAGACGTTCTTCTGAGTGTCTGAATTCTTTTTTGCTTCTTTAATTCGTTGCCCTTTTTTTCACCATCTTTTTTTTTTCGTATATAATTATTCTTGTATTTGTTTTTTTTTTTAGGATACCCTATCCATTTCTAATGTCTAATGGAATAATTGTGTTTATATACTAGTGTTTTTTTAATTGTATGACAATCTTTTATCGCTAGAGTGTTATTTCTATGTTCCATTTTTTTTTGCAGCCAGTAGTGGTGGCATGAGCCCGACCAAAGTCGAGGGAATTCCCCAACATCCCTCTAGAAACGTTTCGAATTAACCTCTGGGTTAAAGTTTTTATTTCGTAGAGATGATCTTCGTAGAAGTTTGGTGATAATTTCGAAAGTTTATTCCTCGTTATGCACATTACATAATCGTCAAATAATAGTCGTGTACGAGTGTCAACCGCATTTTTTATTGTTCTTATATAGCCGATGAAAGCACGGAAATGGTCTCACCATGTTACAACAAATCCGACCCCAAATGCACCGCCATCACTTGTAAAGTGCTCCAAACCAGAAACGTATACAGTGCCATTCGTATACAGGAATCTCACAGTATCATTACCAAACAATACATTTGTTGGTTCCTTGTCTACTCCCATGATGGTAACATTGGCCAACGGTTGAGAAACTTGATACTCACCGAATGGAGAAGCAACCAATTTATTATCGGAAGCCACAAAGTCAACATACAAGGATTCTTCCACTTCAACAGATTCACCATCGTCAAGATACAACTTACCAGATGCATTTCCTTTACCATCCAAAGCAACCAATAATCCAAATGGATTCTTTCTTGCCTCGGCGGTGGTGTACCCTGGTTCTTGTGTTGGGATAATATGTCCGCCCCTAATGTGCAATGGGATATGACCTAATGGAGCAACCAAAGTTTCATTCTTTCCAGCAGTGAAGTTTTGCTGAACATGGGTGTAGAAATCATAATATACTGAATCTTCTCCTGGAAAAACACCCTTAGTAAAATTGACCCCGGGTTCCAAAACGGGAGTGACAACCAACGCATCACCAACAAAAAATTGATTATCAACACCGGAAACATTCTTATCATATGGGAATTGCCAACTGAGTGCACGTAAAATGGGAATACCGGAAACATGGGATTCTTGAAGCAAAGTATAATAGTATGGTAATAACAAATATCTAACATCCATGGAGGTTTTGGTAGCATTGATAACGGCTTCCCAACGGTATGGTTCTTGAGGAATTGCTCTAATCACATTATGGTTTCTAAAAAACGGATAAAACGAAGCTAATTGCATCCATCTGGAACATAATTCCATATCAGTGTTTCCATTAAACCCACAAGCATCAGATCCAAAAAATGGCAATCCAAATAATCCCATGGTGAAAGAATGTGGAATTGAAAAATACATCATATAGTAATCAGCAAAATTGTCACCTCCCCAATGTCCGGCATATTTACCTGTTCCCGAAAAAGTAGAACGTCCAATGATAAATGGTCTTTTGTTTGGTCTAACTGATAACAAAGCATTATGAATTGCTTTCTCTTCCAAAAATCCATAAAGATTATGAATGTCATATTCCAATGTCCCATCAGCATGGGTTGCATTTGGTGATATTTGACGCGCCGCTAAATCGTGGTTTCCAATCATGTTATTGATTGCATACGGTGGGTAATTGATATTACCTCTTCCTGCGGCTAAAGTGTTTTTGGAATCGATTGGAATTGAAGAAGATGCAGCTGACGATGAAGACGAACTTGTGGCGGTTTTGGCAATTGAACTAGAAATGGATTGAGTTATTGATTCCCAGTCAGTTGCATTAGAAACGTTAAAACCTAATGGGTAATGATTTTGATCTGCAAAACGGTACCCAGCTCTTTGAACTGGATTATCAAAATATCTGCCAGATCCACAAGATCCAACGCAATAAGATGCGGCTTCATTCATATCTGCCCAAATACCATCGAATGGAAGTCTATCATACCAATCTTTGAACAATGTGTTGAAGTATTCTTGTGTGTTGTTACTTAAATAATCCGGAAACACAGTATAACCTGGCCAAACTGCTCCTATGTATAAAGAACCATCGGGATTTTTCAAGAAAACATCTGATTGATTACCTAAATGGAATGGTGGATAGTCGTTGTCAGTTTCATTGTTTGGATTAGGAACATAGATTGCAGCATCAAAGATAGGAACGTAATGTTGACTATTGTTGTGTAATTCATCCAAGAACTGTCTGTATTTCTCGGTTGGGTATCTATATGGATCATTGGTGAAATCTTTGTTAGTATCCATGTAATCAATATCCGACCAAATTGCTTCTAAAGGAATATCAAACTTTCTGAAGTTTTCGACAACATCTATCATATCCTCAATTGTAGTGAACCCCCATTTACATTGGTGATATCCCAAAGCCCAATATGGTTGCATAGCAGGTAAGCCAATTTGGGAGACATATTGTTGAATGACGTCTTTTGGATCCGGACCACTGAAGAAATAAAGATCAATGACACCAGAAATGGAACGCCAAGTAAGCGAAGTCTCTTCAAAAATAACTTCTTGTGGAGCTGAAGATCTCCAATAAACACCATGCGTAGTGTTAGTATTGTATCTTTGGTCGTAATAAACGGGATGTACACCATAATCATTTTGATCAAGAGGATTGGAAACACCATTGGCAAATAAAGTTTTAACAAGTCCAGGTTCATTCAATGATCCATGAATTGATTCACCTAAGCCAGTAATTGCGTATCCTTTAGGTAATGAAGTATTAAATTGAATAAATTGATTTGAGAACACCAATGGATTACCTTTAGTGGAAAACAAGGATTCACCTGTGGTACTTCTAATAATTTCAAATCCAAAATTTGCTTTATCATATTTAAACACTAAATCGGAGTCTGCAAAGTTAAAGGAATCGGTATTGCCTTCAATTTTTGGCTTTGGTACTAAATGATCTGGTAAGACAAAAACATCAGTCAAGTTAACAGGTTCAATGTGAACATTCAATCTAGTTTTACTTTGATATTCCACAGTTAAATTCAAATAACCAAAGTCATATCCATAAATGTTAGTTGCTTGTTTAAGTTTCAAGATCCCTGTCAATCCGCTTTTGGTACCAGTGACATTGATCAACGAATAACCTTTAGCAGCTAAGTTAGCGTCAACAGCGGACAGATTATTAATATTGGGAACTTGTTCAACACCGATAGTAAGTTCTGGTGGAATTGTATGTTGAGAACTAGTTGTTGAAGCTGAATCAGCCAAACAATTGACCGAAAATAAAACCAAAGCAATAGCAACTGATAGCAACGAAGGGTTCATTTTTTGCTGAGTAGTTGGTTTTATACCATTATTGAAAAACACCCAATGTTCTGTATCGTTGGTTATTTATTCTCAAAATTCAGATGCAAGGGGGTTTGGATAGTGGCTGTCTGTTTTCCATCACAGTGTCATATAATAACCAATTAACGAACTGGTAATCAATTGGCTAAATTGAATTCCGGAACACGTTGTGCTTGTAAGGTACATTATTGTTTTTTTTTTGGTAATTTGTCACAATTGGTTATGATGCATATTCGTTTAGAGCTCAACGTTTTTTCTTGTGAATTTGATATTTGCATTGGTGTTCCCTTTGACAACAAGGGAACTTTTCCATTCCAGTTGTTTGATTCTATTGAAGGTATCTAATGAATATGTAATTTACCATTTATGCATGACGTTCATATACCCTTGGTTGGAATTCTTCTAGAATTTTATTCTGTTGAAATCAATATATCCATTGCGACAAATACGCTCATAACCATCTATTAGTGTCGCTTCATTGTGACATCATATTTTTCCGGAATGTTGCAAATGATGTTCTCCCTTCTTATTGAATACATTTCATTCATTGATGATTACTTCCCACGTTTATGTCACCCCGAGTTTAATACCACGTTCTCCTTAATATCCTTTTCTTATTTGACACAAAAAAAACATATGCAATAAAAGCAATATGTACGTCAACTATTTGGCCTCTCACGTCTATCACCTGCGTTTCCTGGTGGTCGATTCTTTTTAAATAGGTGACCACCAATGGTTAGCTAAACATGGCTATTGATAACAAATAGAACGTTACTCCAATGGTTGGTACATCAATGTAAGTTACCATTTTAATGACCAAAAAACTCTAATAACTAGAAAGTTGACTGACTTTTAGGGAATCCCTGACCCTCACGTTATTTGGTTATTGACTCGCGCAATTTCTTAGGTGAGTTGTCAAGACAAGAATGGCTAGATTGATCAGTTAAGAGATATTTGTATAATTCAATGTTTTAAATTCCATTGGAATCAGTGGAAATTCACATGGACCACAAAAAAAAAGGAACAATAAATTAGGGAAGGGGTGTTAAAAGTTTATTCTTGGCATATCTTCTTTGATTTTATTCTTTTCTTTTTTGCAGTCAAACGGATGACTAAAAATGAACAATTACGTAATCATAAACCACTGCAATAGGTTATCTGACGACTTTTCCAGTTTTCAGGTACCCCAAATCAAAACGCCATGGGCAAGTCGACAACAGCCTCAATAAATCCCTTCCAGAGAATTTAAAATTGATTCCCTGGTATTTCATTTCTTGCAGGGGTATTAACTAAAATGGTTTCTTTTATAGCAAAGTATACAACTACATAATCCACTTGTTAACAAGACTTTCTTTCACGTAATAAATTTTCAGTTTTAGAAGCTTACCCCTCTAAGAAATGGTTTTTTCAATAACATTATTCTAAGCAATTTCTGACAGGGTATGGATAATTCATTTCTCCCCAAGAAAACTTGCTTGACAGAGGCTCCAAAAATATCTATATTATTTAATGCTTTTTCTTCTAAATAATCAGCAAGTGAATTCTCTGACAAGTTCAATTTTTCAAGGTATGGAAGCAGACCGAAACTGCCACTTATTCTCATTATTCCAAGATCATTTAAATATAGATTCTTTATGGATTTCGGGAACATATCCACCAGGATCGCGACCATGACTTGGTTACTCGATAATTTGAGCACTTTTAAATTTGTACAATTCAATAAATTCGATCTAGCAAGCATCGCCATCGTTATTCCATTATTCGAAAGATTCAAAACCTCGATAGATGTCGGAAAATTGGGGAGTGTGCCGTGTATTCCAAATTGGTTACCAGATAAACTTAATGTTTTTAAGGTTGGAGGCAATTGTGGAATCAGTTTTAACATATTGTGGTCCAATATCAACACCTGCAAATCCGAGGGAAATACATACCGATTATCTATCACTTCAATCCGATTATTAGTAAGATCCAACTCGTGAACGACGTTAGGCAAAATCAAATTGGAACGCATTATGATCTGCATATAATTGGAACGTATAAAGACATATCTTAGGTGTAGTGACTTAATTTTGATAGGAGGCAATTGCCCATTTTGAGAAATTTTCAAAAACTCTAATTTCTTCAAATTTCCGAATTCCTGATCAACCCCTTGACTATGTGAAATGTGAAGTTTGACCAAAGTAGGTGGAAGATTCTCAATCTTCTCAATCTTGTCAAATAATTGGATCTTGAGTTCTTTTAATGATTGTAACCATTTCAAATCAATAGAAAATACAAATTTCTTGAAAAGCTGATCACTTTCTTTAAATTCCCGAAATCCTGACTTAACTATTGTCAAGTTTACTAATGTAGCTGGCAAAAAATCAGCAATTATGTTTTGTTGTTCCTTTTGTTGCATTCCACTTTCTTGACCACTGGATCTTCTTTGCAAGTTATGTCTGATACGACATATGTACCGTAAAAGGTCCGTATCAATTGATAATTCCGTAAGATTGGGGGGAATTTGGCACAGGGTAACAATTATAACATCGTTTTTCCAATCTACTTTATTATAATCCAATTTGGTTAAACGTGGACAGTCCATAATTGCACGGTCTATATTAATGGGAGAACTAGTTAACTTCAATTCTCGTAAACTCTCTGGAAAAGTGTAAAATCCCTGAAAGTGTGCAAGTTCCAATATCTGCAAGTTCTTCAAATGATCCAAATTACAATCTGGGAATACGTGAGGGCCTTCTTGGGTCGTAAACTTTACTTGTTATGCTTGAAGTGAATCTGGTAAATCTTTTAGTTGCTCAAAACTTTCACTGTCCATATGAAAACCCAATTTCTTTAGACTCCTCGGAATGTACTTTAGGTCGTCGGGAAATATATCTCCAGTTGTAAATTCAGTTAAATTCAGAAAACTGGTTTTTTCAAAACACAATTTTATATGTCTTTCAACTGAATAGGAAATGTTATTCAAACTTCTTACCTTATCAAACCAGTCGTTGTTGTCAGAAAAGAATTCCATCCGGAATAAATTACCATACACATGAAATTTATCTATTGGATATGGTAGCTTTTTTAGTGCTTCAAATCTTCCACTTACCAACTCAGTCAGCAAGTCATCTATTAAGATCTCTATCTTACATTCGTGCAATAATTCTGGATTGGTTTCATGTAATTGTGAGACATCTGAGATAATTTCAAAAAACATACGTCTTGGTTTAATGAATGGATGATCAGAACTAAAACGAATCAACTCGTCAACACCAACAAATCGTGGAGCGAATTGATATAGTTCTGTTGTCAACAGGAGTTCTTTACTCCGTCTCGAATTCAAAAAAGGTGCTGCTGAAAAATATCGAGTAACCATTACTGTAGAATACAAAAGTGTTAACACATAACGCTTTATTTGTGGAGTATCCTGTATCGAATTAAGCTTTCTGCTCGGAATTTGGTCAAAAATTAACGTGATAATCTCTGGAGGTAACTCTAGTAAATGCATCGTTGACGGTTTGACCGTTCTTTTATCAAGTTGTGGGAAACGTGCTAATTAATTTGATCAAAATACCCAAGGTCACATATTTTACAAGCTGTGTAGAAAATAGATTGTGAGTCATCGATATATAATAATATAACTCAGTATATGATTGGTGGAAGTATAGGTTGAAACGCGTTAGAAGAGCCGACAAGCTCTAATAACTTCTTCTACCTATTCCTCCACTCTGCAACTAAAACTGTTGGATCACTAACAAAAAAAGAATAGTCAAGCGACTGTGTCATTTTTTGACTCGATTCACAAGCTCAAAAACATGGATTATGTTAATACTCGCCCAACACTAGCTAACTTCGTTATAATTCTTCTGTTTAAAACTAATTTAATATATAATGAGATTGTTGACTTAAAACATGGTTATATATACTAAGTTCATTAATTGTCACATAGGAAACAATACAACTACAGAATGATTAGTAACCTGCCTATACCACTGGTATGTGACGCAACCCATAATAGGAATCACCTGATAATTCTTGACACATCACGTGAGCCAGGTGCCACGAGAACCCTGAAAGAGACTAAAACTTCTGTTCGTGTGGACTGTTACAATTGTAATCAGGTTCTGCTAAATGCAACGCATTATCAAATGTATAATATTAGCTGATCGTTTTGATAAAATTCAAATGATCGGCAGTCCGAGAATCCTCACCTCATTTATCGCTTATTTTTTTTTTGTGCTTCGGGTTTACGCCGTGAAATTATCCTGGTACTATTGTTCGAGAAAAACATCACAAATTATATCCGAAATACGCAAATTACCTTACCCTTTTTTATTGCCACCTCAGTATTCAACAAAATGACTGTCTCCAAGGAAGAGATCAAGTCTACCATCAAGTCAATGGAATTAAAAGATGAACAAGCAGATAAACTTGCAACATTGGTTGCCTCGATTCCAAAAATTCTTTCCAAGTTGGATAACCCCGAATACGATGAAATATTTGGTCATAGGATAAACACAATCGATAAAGAATATGTCGACGAAGGTATTCGTAACGAAATCCTTTTGAAGTTTTTAGCTGCTGACGAATATGATTTGGACTTGGCAACCAGCAGAATCATCAACACATTGAATTGGAGAAATGACTTCCAGCCTTTGAGCGCTGCGTTTGAAGAGGAATTCGATAGCGAGTTAAATGAACTTGGAGTAATTACCGAATTCCCAAAATCGAAATTGCACGTAACCACATGGAATCTTTATGGTAATTTGAAGAACCCAAAGAAGATATTTGAAAAGTTCGGTGCCAATAACAAAAATGTGGAATTACCAGGCAGTCAATTTTTAAGATGGAGAATTGGCTTGATGGAGAAATCGTTACAACTGGTTGATTTTACAAGCAAGGATAACAACAGAATTGCGCAAGTTCATGATTACAACAATGTGTCTATTTTCAGAATCGATCCTGGAATGAAGAAAGCCACCAAGGAAATTATTACAATATTTGGCGATAACTATCCAGAGTTGTTGAGTACCAAATTTTTCATTAATGTTCCGTTGATTATGGGTTGGGTATTCACGTTTTTCAAAGCAATTGGGGTTATAAGTCAGGAGACTTTGAACAAGTTCCAAGTTTTGAACTATGGCGATTTGCTGGAGTTCTTCAGCAAGACTGAATTACCAGAAACCTATGGTGGTGAAGTAGATAAAACATTGTTTGAACTTGATGTTGAAAAGCAGATAAAATTGAGCGAATATGGTGAATTGATTTTAAAGAAAGTTGGTGACGAAGAAATCAAAAATGTCAATGAAGAAGTAGAATAAATGGTGTCTAGAGTATAGTAGAAATAATGAATCTCTAAAATACAAACAATATGCAATAACAAAATTCAAGTAAAAAAACCCATTCTAAATATTACTATTAAAAAAAACTAAATATTATACCACATACACCCTTCTTGTCATTACTTTTTCATTGCCTCGAAATCATACATTTTCTTGTTGTTCTTACCATCGCTCTTGTGAGGATGTTCTTTAGCATGTTCAAAACACTCCAAAACACATTTCTTGAGATTTTCCACAGACTGCCGGCTCAATTGGAAATGGAATGCAATTCTACCTCCCATTAGCTTGACGTTGTATTTATTTCTTCCCAATTCCACAAACAATTTTGGATCCATATGATTAACCTTCAAGTCAATAAATACAAAATTGGTATCCACGGGTGATTCAAGGATTATACCATGTTCTTCGCAAAATCTTCCAACATCTTTGGCCATTTCGTGTGATTTTTTGATCTTTTCGGTATTGTGGTCCAATGCATGTATGGCCATAGCTGTCATTAACCCAGCCTGCCTTATGCCTCCACCCATTTGTTTCTTAAAATGATTGGATTTGGTAATGAATTTCTGTTCACCAACAAGAATGGATCCGATGGGTGCTCCAAGAGACTTAGATAAGCAGATGGAAACACTGTCGAACCATTGACAATATTCTGCAAGTGAAATTCCTGTTTCAACAGAAGCATTAATCAATCTAGCTCCGTCCATGTGCAATTTAATATCGTTTTCACGACAGAACTTGCTAATTCGCTCTATCTCCTCAATTGGCATTATTATTCCATGTAAAGTGTTTTCCAAAGAGATCAACTTAGTGGGTGCTGCGTGGATGTCTCCGTCGTCGAAGGTGATATTGTCCAAAACATCTTCAAGGGTCAAGTAGTTTCCGT